>JACXGM010020825.1:0-17587 GCA_016801145.1 Umbra pygmaea | reverse complement strand
TGCGCTCCATTGGCAGCCATAGATGCCCATGTCTTAGTTTATGTGCTCCATTGGCAGCCATAGATGCCCATGTCTTAGTTTATGTGCTCCATTGGCAGCCATAGATGCCCATGTCTTAGTTTATGCGCTCCATTGGCAGCCATAGATGCCCATGTCTTAGTTTATGCGCTCCATTGGCAGCCATAGATGCCCATGTGTTAGTATATGTGCTCCATTGGCAGCCATATATGCCCATGTCTTAGTTTATGCTTTGGATCATGAGCAGTTCCTTCCCTTCTCCATACTCTTCTTATCCCATCATTCAGTTTTTTTTAGTTGAATCTAATCTTCCTGATATTGAGGCTTGCTGATGGCTTACATCTTGTGTTAAACCCTCCGTATTTAATCTGGTAAAGTCTTCTTTTAACTTTATTACATTTCCAGATACATCCTGTAGGGTGTTCTTGATCTGGCCAATTATTGTGAACGTTTTTTTTCTTCACCAAGGTAAGAATTCTAACTTGTTTTCCAGGGTCTTCTGGTACTTTTGGTGTTCTCTTCCATCACCAGTGCATTTTCTTTTTAAGAATGCAACAAATTCTCCATTTGGCCACAACTGATGTTTTTGCTATCCCTTTGATGGTATTGTTGTTGTTGTTTTTCATCCTAAATATGGCTTGCTACACTGGCAGTAACAGCTCTTTGGACTAATATTATTTATTAACAGTAACACTGACAAGTTTTTATTTTATTATATTTAACCAGGTGGTCACCTAGCCAAGATAAGGCGCAATGGTGCAAGATAACGAAGTTACACATGAAGTACACAACAAAAATAAAAAACAAGCTGCAGATAGTCAGAGTATAAGACAAGTATATTTACAGTTAGTGCAAATGAGGTCTAAATTATAGAGCTAGATGAAATGGTATGAAAAGTGGCTCTGTAGTAACAATGGAATAGAACACTTGAACCTAACAGGTAAAATGATAATAGTGCAAATAACATACAATGACTAACAGTGCAGATGAGTGTGTGCAAATATACCATGGTCATATTTAAGGCACTAGGGCATAAATGGGCAAAGACAGTGTGCAAGTGAGGGAGGAGAGTCAGCATGTACAGTGGTCAGACAGTAGCTCTGACAGTCATAGCTTAAAAGCAGAGAGGGAGATGGTGTTCTCAAGCTTCAGTAATTTTTGTAGTTCATTCTAGTCATTAGCAGCTGTGAACTGGAAGGAATGGCAGCCAAAGGAGGAATGGGCTTTTGGGGTGATTAGAGTGATGTAACTGCTTGAGAACATGTTGTGGGTGGGTGAGGCAATGGTGAGAAGTGAATTTAGTTACAGTGGATTTTGCATAAAAGCGACTTGTAGATGAGATGATACCAGTGAGACAAGTGTATAGTGAGGGCCAGCCCTAAAGTAGATATAGGTCACAATAGTGGGTCTTAAATGGGGCATTGGAGACAAATCGGATGGTTCTGTGGTGGTCTACATCTAATTTTCTCAGGAGGTTGTTAGAGGCAGTTCTGTAGATGAAATCAACAAAATCTAGTATCGGTTGGATGGTCAACCAGGGCGTGTTTGGCAGCGTGGGTGACGGAGGCCTTATTGCAGAGAAGGAAGACAATCCTAGATTTAATATAGCAAAGCCACA
This sequence comes from Umbra pygmaea, assembly GCA_016801145.1. NCBI lineage: Eukaryota > Metazoa > Chordata > Actinopteri > Esociformes > Umbridae > Umbra > Umbra pygmaea. The sequence continues at coordinate 15,951 of JACXGM010020825.1, read as the reverse complement.
CTTGAAATCAAACCTGACCTTTAATGCTTATTTGTAAATTAACTAATTAGGGAATGACACACCCCTGGTTTCACAATTACGGTGGTGTGGTGTAGAGAGAGCTTTCCTCTGGGATTCCTGTCTTAGATCCCGGTCTCTCGTGGTGGTCGGTTATTCTGTCACGAATACGGTGGTGTATCTATATATATATATTTCCTATATCCTATTGTTTCAAGCATAGCTATAGTATGTGGTATATTGTATGTAACTTGGTTTCAAAAACTCAATGTGGCCCTCAACCTAAAAGGTTTGCCCCCCCAAATTACGGGTTTCTCCTCAATGTTCTTTACATCTATGAATATTATGATAGCATTTGGACATAATGTAGGTCTATGGATTTTTGAAAATAATGCAGTCATGTATACACCTAAATCAGAGAATGTAGAGAAAATTCGCTTTTACTTGCTATTATGATCCTACATTTTAATAAATGTGTTTCTCATTGACTTGCTAGATTTCCACATGGCCAGGCCAGTGTGTTAGTACAGTATGTATGGGGGGGTCAAGGCAAATTGATCTTTTGTACGTTCTCTTTTAAATGCTATGATGCCAATATACTAATGCATATTTTGTTTTTAACATATGTTGGATTGGAAAATATGTCGTTTCACAGGCAACTTTTTTAGCAGTGAACAAATGACATTTCCACGCTTTATCATGCTGGCCCCTGGACTCAAACCCAACACCCTGGCTTTGCCACTTAATGCCATGGTCTACCAATTGAAGTACAGGGGACCAAATGAGCTGGACCTACTATAATGGCACAGTATTTTTGTAGGTCCATGATAATATCTAAAGTGTTTTGATTGCACACCAACTGGGAGTGGCAGTGTATAAGTTCGTCACCTCCGTCTGTGTGATGGCACTCTCCAGCTGTGCAATCTGGTTAAGCACGGTCTCCTGGTTGGATAGAATGTAGTTCATCTCCTTGGTAATCTTGTCCTGCCAAATAAATATTCACATTAAACAAAACGTTAATTCCCCAGACCAGACTTAATCTTAATAGGCAGCAGTAACACGGTGTTATCTCACATTTCTACCCTAAACTGCAAAACCATACACAAAAATCACTGTTTTGTAAACTGATGGTCATATCGTTAATTTTGAAGCTGTACACATATGAATCAACCTGAGCCTTATTTTCAAAAATAAAAATGCACTGTTCCAAATAATTATTCACAACAGAGTTTCAAAACATTTTATATGTTGTAAAGAACTGAAAATGGTAATTTGCTGAATTTGCAGCATTAGGTCATATTTACTGAAATCAAAAGTTATTTCAATCAAACACATCATAACACGGCAAGTTACATGTTAACATAATACCATTTCTTTGATATCACTTTCACAATTCTTGCATCCATTGAACTTGTGAGTTTACAGAGTTTCTGCTTGAATTTCCTTGCAGGATGTTAGAAAAGCCTCCCAGTGCTGCTGTTTAGATACAAACTGCTTTCTTAATCCAATAAATTTGTCTGGCAGTAACTTTCCTCATTATGCCTTTATCTGCACAAACCCGTCTGTGCTCTGAATCAGCCACAAATCTCTTCACAGTACGATGATCTCACTTTCGTGAAATATCTTTGCCCAAACCATTGCACAATTTTACCCTTTTCCGCAACAGAGAGATCATTTTTCTTTCCCATATTGCTTGAAACCTGTAGCCTGCTTAATAATGTCGAACATCCTTCTTAAGTAGTTTTCCTTAAATTGGGCTCAACTGGCAAACTACTTATCACAGGTGTATGAGATTGATTTCAGTTATCCAAAAAGCCCAGAGACACAATACCCTCCATGAATTTGATTGAAAAACAAAATATTTAATGTTTATGACAATTAATTCCAGTTTACATAATAATTTGGAATGCGGTGAATGAAATCCATGCCCCTCACTGTATCAGCCCGAAGTCTAACCAGTCTTGAGAGATGTTTTGATAACTGCTGACTTTCCAATATGTTAAAATAGTTAGGAAGTTGATGCTTTAATGCCGTTTATAGAAACATCAACCAATGTCTGGCCCTTCTCGAAGCCATAGAGTAAATTAAACAATGATGTGTACATTTTACATTTATGTAATTTAGCTGTTGCTCTAGCGGCTTACAGCATGTACAGGGACATTCCCCTGGAGCAACTTAGAGTAAAGTGCTTTGCCCAAGAACACAATGACATTTGGCACAGTCTGGAATTTAACCATCATCCTTTCAACTACCAGTCTGACTCCCTAACAACTGAGCCATCTGCGCCCGCACAGTTTGTAATAAAACTCAAAACTAAATGATGAACTGCATTTAGACGTTTTAATACTTAGGCTGAAGCATGCATAGAAGTGCAGGAGAAAATATGTGAAGCCTTTGGAATCATCTAGACTTCTGCATGAATTGGTCATAAAATGTGATATGATCATCTAAGTCACAACCATAGACAAACAAACTGCTTAAATAAAACATGTAAACATTCACAGAACAGGCTGAAAAAAATGAGTAAACCCTTGGATTAAATTACAAAATGAGCATCCTTTGGCAGCAATCATCTTTTAATAAAACTATCTCAGTTCAGCAATATATTTGGGATGTCTGGTGTAAATCACTCTCTTCAGGTCATGCCACAGCATTTACTTGATTTACTTTTGTGCTTTGGGTTGTTGTCATGTTGCATTACCCATCTTCTGTTGTAGTTCAATTGGTGGAAAGACAGCCTTACATTCTCCTGCAAAATGGCTTGATAAACTTTAATACATTTTTCTGTCAATGATGGCAAGCTTTCCAGGCCCTGATGCAGCAAAGCAGTATGAAACCCTGATGCCCCCTCCACCATCATATTTACATAATTTGAGGTTTTGATATTGGTGCGCTTTTTTTTTTCTCCACACATAGGCCCTCATTTATGAAACGTGAGTACGACCTAAAACAGGCGTAGGACAGGCGTATGCCAATTCCTACGCAAAACAAAGGATATATCAATTTATCAATTTGAACGTGAGCGTAGGCTGCGAAAAAATCTCACGTCTGGTCTGACCTCGTGTATGCAAATTCTCCAGTGTGACTAGCGGTGTTCATGGTATAACCACCCGTTCAGTGAATTATTGTACCAGCGATAATTGATGAATGTGTGTGCATGCATCGCAACTACCCCATATTGCAAGTTATATTTCAGATTTACGAATTAATTGTATACAGCACATTGCTATTATGTGGTATATTTTTCCCTTTCACTTCGAGGTGGCCTAGAACATGAAGGCTGAAATTGGGCAAACTAAAAATTATATCAAATAATAAATATATATACACTCACCTAAAGGATTATTAGGAACACCGTACTAATACTGTGTTTGACCCCCTTTCGCCATCAGAACTGCCTTAATTCTATGTGGCATTGATTTAACAAGGTGCTGAAAGCATTCTTTAGAAACGTTGGCCCATATTGATAGGATAGCATCTTGCAGTTGATGGAGATTTGCGGGATACACATCCAGGGCACGAAGCTCCTGTTCCACCACATCCCAAAGATGCTCTATTGGGTTGAGATCTGGTGACTGTGGGAGCCATTTTAGTACAGGGAACTCATTGCCATGTTCAAGAAACCAATTTCAAATGATTCGAGCTTTGTGACATGGTGCATTATTCTGCTGGAAGTAGCCGTCAGAGGATGTGTACATGGTGGCCATAAAGGGATGGACATGGTCAGAAACAATGCTCATGTAGTCCGTGGCATTTAAACAATGCCCAATTGGCACTAAGGGACCTAAAGTGTGCCAAGAAAACATCCCCCAAACCATTACACCACCACCACCAGCCTGCACAGTGGTAACAAGGCATGATGGATCCATGTTCTCATTCTGTTTACGCCAAATTCTGACTCTACCATCTGAATGTCTCAACAGAAATCGAGACTGATCAGACCAGGCAACATTTTTCCAGTCTTCACCTGTCCAATTTTGGTGTGCTCTTGCAAATTGTAGCCTCTTTTTCCTATTTGTAGTGGAGATGAGTGGTACCCGGTGGGGTCTTCTGCTGTTGTAGCCCATCCGCCTCAAGGTTGTGCGTGTTGTGGCTTTACAAATGCTTTGCTGCATACCTCGATTGTAACGAGTGGTTATTTCAGTCAAAGTTGCCCATCTATCAGCTTGAAGCAGTCGGCCCATTCTCCTCTGACCTCTAGCTTCAACAAGGCATTTTCGCCCACAGGACTGCCGCATACTGGATGTTTTTCCCTTTTCACAGCATTCTTTGTAAACCCTAGAAATGGTTGTGCGTGAAAATCCCAGTAACTAAGCAGATTGTGAAATACTCAGACCGGCCCATCTGAATGCATTGAAGCAACTGCCATGTGATTGGTTGAGTAGATCATTGCATTAAGGAGAAATTGAACGGGTATTCCTAATAATCCTTTAGGTGAGTGTATATATATATATATTAGGTTAGATTTGTATGTGATTGGTGAAATGTTTATTCTGTCGCCTTTTTTAAACAAGCGCTTTGGCAGTCCTGAAGTCGAAGCAATGGCAGATCTGGCTCTATTAGAGGACCTTAATGCGTGCTCTCTACATTGGAGTTTTTGGCCACCGGGACCTTTCAGCGGGAGATCAGGCACAGGTCTGGTATATCACAGCCAACAATAGTCGAAGTATGCCAGCAGTTTTGGCAGCTATGAAGTCCCTTTCTGGTATATTCAATTTCCATATGATGATGCTCACCAAACTACGATTAAAGACAATTTTATGAGATTGCTGGGTTTCCAAATGTGATTGGGGCGATTGATTGTACTGCGTCTGTAGCCACCATCCATGAATGATTACGCATTTATCAATCGCACAAACTTTAATTCAGTCAACATTCAGATCATATGTGATGCCAGGATGTTTCTGAATATGGTAGCCCGGTGGCCGGGTGGGACGCGCGACTCTTTTTTTTTTAAACTGCAGTATTGGAACAAGGCTACAGGATGGCGCACTGCATGGCTGGAGTCATTTCCTCTGTGAGTTAAGCCCTCGTACAAGTAATATAATAGTTCTACATAGTTATTTTGGTGAAACAGTTGGATGTGATTCCTCTAGGTGACAAAGGTTATGCCTGACTGAGTAGGCTACCTTATAACACTGCTTGCAAATCCCCAAACAAGCAGGAGCGCAGGTTCAAAAGTGCGCACAAACGCACATGAACCACAGTGGGGTGATGTATAGGTTTGCTCAAGGGCAGGTGGCTCTGTCTTGGGTAAGCGGTGTGGGGGGACTGCTATACACCCCAAAGCAGGCCTGCAACATAATTATGGCATGCAGGGTTCTCCAGGATATCACGCTGGAGAACGGTGTCATTCAATGAAGATCAGTGGCCACAACGGCGCTGTTGGGGGCTCTAAGAAGGAGACAGGATCTTATTCTGCACTTAAAATATAGTAAGTGCTATTTTATAATAATAGATGATTGTTTGGTGAAAATAATTTGTTTATTTGAAAAAAATCACTTCAGGTTCTCGTTAATTGCTTTCAATGACTGTAGCAGTAACCTCAGTCAATGCAGCATTTTAATGTAACAATCTATGCCTGATTTTAAGCTTCCAAATAAAACTAAGCGATTGGTCTGCACCTGAGTCGTGAGTGTCTCTATTTATATCTCAGAGAAATTCCTTTTCTATGCCGGAAGTCGCTTATCCATGTCATAAATTCTAAGGGCGAGGCCTCTAACCCGTGCATATATGTGTGTGTGATATTTAAATTACAATTGATTTCAACTATCTAATTTATCAACACCCGTTCATTCGTACGCTGGAATTGGAGTAAAACTAATGTTTGTTAATCACACGTGAGTCTCGTCATAAGATGATTTCTGCGCTCAGATCTACACTGGTTTCTACGCACGTTCGATAAATGAGGGCCATAGTGTTGTGTGATCCTTCCCAAACAACTCAACTTTGGTTTCATCTGTCCACAGAATATTTTGCCAGTAGCACTGCGGAACGTCTATGTGCTTTTTTGCGAACCTCAAATGTGCCACAATGTTTTTTGGACAGCAGATGCTTCCTTCAGGTTTCCTTCAATGAACTTGAATATTGTTCAGTGTTTTACATATATACTCATCATCCAAGATGTTGGCAGGTTCCAGAGATTTCTGTAAAATTTTAGCTGACACTATGATATTTCTTAACCACACTAAGCCCTCTGCACTGTGCTCTTGCAGTAGTCTTTGCAGGACAGACACTCCTAGGGAGAGTACAGTGCTGAACTGTCTTCATTTATATAAGTTTTTGACAATAGACTGATGAACATCAAGGCTTTTAGCCCTCCTAACCCTTTCCAGTTCTACATTTCCTCATCTTAAGTCTTCTGAGATCTCTTTAGTTTGAGGCATCCCATACAGAGATCTAATATATGGCCATATATATAAAAGAGCATAACATATATTATAAAATATATTACCATTAATTTTTTTACGTATTTAAATGACATTCATTAGAAAAATATTTTACCACATATTTCATTGACATATATGTCATACCCCTACTTATCATCACATATAATGTATATAACATCAAAATCCCACGCATATGTCACACTGTCCCTGAGTGGGATGGCATGGCCATAAACTGAGAGATGCACTCTATGTGTATATTCTGAATTTTTATGTTTTCATTTATACCAGTGCATTGCACTGTTGTTTTATGTTATTGAATATATGTATTATGGAGTGTGGCGCCATCCCTTGTTCACCCGGAGCTATGGTCAGGTCTCCTTAGTTTAATAAAGCACTGGTTTGATTTAATTACTGATTGCTTTCAGCTGGTATCTATTTAGGGCTATGTGTGCTCTGGGGGAACAAGGGACTGGCGCGATTCATTGTCCAAATGTCACTGTAGCTATCTGTTGTCGTGTCCATGTATGTAGTGGGCAGGGTTGTTGGTAGTTTGAGTTCAGGCATACACCCTTTGTAATTAGCCTATGCGTTCTATGCTGTAAGAGATCATAGTACAAGATATATATATTGTGCCTCCTGTTTAGTTCAGTAGAGTTATGCGTACGCTCTGTATCAGGTCATCTCTCTACAAGCATCAGTAAGTAATACATACCGTTGTGCAAGCTCACTGCCACCTGCCATTACTCATTTCCGTTGTGCCTTTCTGGATAAATTATTATTAAAACTAACACACCATCATCTCCCTCCTTGGTCTCCCTCCTTCACCATACACAAAATGTGACAGAATGAATCGGATTGGGACCACAGGGAGAAAGCTGCACTTTTCCCTCTCACAACACCATGAGAGGAGCAGCTGAGCGCAGAGGTTCTAACGGAGGAGCAGAGGTAGAGTGACTACCGGAGTCTCCCCACTATTTTTTGGGGGGTGGTTATGGCGGTAGTAGCCCTGGGCTGACGTTCCATCCCCTGCTGACAGGTGGGACAACAGGGTGCCCCGGCTGGTTCCACCACCATCACAGTCACCTGAGGAGCAGTTTGGAGAGCCGCTACCACCTCCTCCACTGGAGTGGCTTGAGGGGCTGCTACCGCCTCCTTCACTGGAGATCGAAGATGTGCTGGACGCTCCTCCGGAGTGGTAGGAAGAGCGAAATCCACCTCCTTCCTCTGCGTGGCTGGAGGAGCTGGTTCAGCAGCTGATGGAGGAGCTGAGGGCTGCCTCGCCGCTGAGGGCTGCCTTATCGCTGAGGGCTGCCTTATCGCTGAGGGCTGTCTCGCCGCTGAGGGTTGCCTCGCCGCGGGAGTCTGCCAGGGCTACCTTAGTCCTGAGCAGGCTACCCTGGATACCTGATCCACCAGCAGAGCTTTTTCCTTCCCTAGTGCATGGTGGGGTGTGGCCGTGGCGGAATTCCCGTCTCCCACTGAAGGTGGGTCTGCCCTCTCGTCCTGCCCGCCGTGCAAACCTACTGGTGGTGCATGAGGTGCCCTCCGGGTCTTCGGCCATCTTGCGGCTGGGGCCGCGCCTTTGATGGGGGGTAATGACACGACTCCTAGGGACTGGTCGGGAGTCGAGGCATAAAAACATTACTGATTTGGGTAATCTTTTGGGTAAGATATTAAACTGATAAGAATAGATGATTCAAAGCTTTTATTATCCAATACAACCATACACATGGGACCGATGCCCAACACATTACACACAATCATTCGCGACTTACCCAAGAACATGTTGACATGTTTTCTTCTCTAAAAACCTTGAACTAGCCAAGAAAATGTGTGTAATGTTGTGAAAAAAAACATGTTCATCTTGTTAGCTGAATAGCTGCACTGCTATATCCACTGTTTTGTTTTGCACTGTTGTTGTTTTTGCACAGTACTTTTTGAAAAGATGTCCGGAATGTGTCTGGGGACACTAGTTGTTGCACTATGAGCATTAATTGCACTTTATTATGTTGTTCTATGCTATACTGCACATATGCTGTATGTTTTTTTATGTCTTGTTATGACATTTTGATATTTTTAATATCATGTTTCAAATTCAAGTACATGGAATCTTAGAAAATCCTTTTTTACCATGGTATCGAAATTGGCATTGAGAATCGTGTTATTTTACTGGTATTGGCACCAATTAATAAATTTTTGGTATCGTGACACCCCTACAAGTAGTCCAAGAAGACATGTACCTTCTGACATCAGCTGCTATGGTGGGCCACCAGTACTTCTCACTCAGAGCTTGAAGCATGCGCACGATCCCAGGATGACCAACAGAAGGGCTAGTGTACGCTCATGTCAGCAGTCTGTCCCGCACCTCTGCAGGAACCTACACACGATCTTTTGGACAGGAAGGAGGTGCGGGGTCTCTCACCTGTCCCTGACGTATCTCTGCCTCAGATCACCAGTGCCACAATTCTTTCCAAAGGAATAATGTGTTGTTTCACCATTGGCCTCATGAATCTGTGACAAGGTGTCAGCTTTGGTGTTCTTCATTCCTGAATGATAAGACAGCATGATATCAAACCGAGCTAAAAATATAGCCCACCTTGTTTGTCGAGGGTAGAGGAGTTTGTTGGTTTTGAGATATTCCAGGTTCCAATGGTCTTTCTACACTACGAAGGGGTGTTTGGCTCCCTCTAGCCAGTGTTTCCACACCTTCAATGCCCTCTTTACTGCCAGAAGCTTTCTATTTCGTCATAATTATGACATTATAAATTATGTTATAATTTGTTTCTGCGGGTGATAGCGTCCAAGAATAAAAAGCACAAGGATAGAGTTTTGGGGGGGTTACCTTGTCGTTGAGAAATCACCGCTCTAATTCTGGCTTCCGAGTCATTCACTTCCACTACAAATGGCAGAGAAGGATCAGAATGCTTGAGAAGAGGGGCCAAGGTGAAATGCTTCTTCATCTTCTGAAATGCTGCATCCGCTTCAGGTGCCCAGCTGAGTCACCTAGGACCTCCTTTTAGCACTGACTTGGTGTTGTCAATGAAATCCACCTTTGCAGATATCTGATAACCCAGGAACAATATGGCTGACTGGTGAAAGGAGCACTTCTCCAGTTTGGTAACGAGGTGTCTCTGGATGAGACATTGCAACACTGCTTTGACTTGGCGAACATGCTGATCGAAGGTAGAAGACTATATAAAAAGAGCGGCGATATACACCACAACTCCCTGTCCCAGCATGTCTCTGAAAAAATCATTGACAAATGCCTGGAATAAGGCAGGTGAATTTGTGTGACCATATGGCAAGACCAGTTACTCACAGTGTCCAGTGGTGGTACTACTGTTTTCCATTCTTCTCCCTCTCTGATCCGCACCAGTTTGTAGTCAGAGCAAATCAAGTTCAGTAAACCAGACAGTCCCATGCATTTTCTCTACAGTATAGTAAAGGAATTTAAAGGTAACGGGAATCTGTACTTTACCATGACATTGTTCATGGTCTGATAATTGATGAAAGGATGAAGCCCACCGCACTGCTTCACGAAGAAGAAGCTTAATGAAGCAGGGGATGACAATCTCCTCATGAAGCCTTGCTTGAATGCCTCCTTGACGTAAGCCTCCATAAGCCTCCATAGCCGTTTCAGTGTGGGATAGGGGATAAATGTGACCTCTAGTTAGTGCTGCCCCAGGTCCAAGATCGATTGTGCAGTCCCACTGCCCATGAGGAGGAAGACTTGTCGCTCTTACTTTTGAGAAGGCCTCCTGAATGTCTTTGTATTCTGTATACCAAGTATACATAGATTTGAACCTTCTCAGGATGAAGATCCATAATTCTATAATCATAGTATCACATAAGAATATAAAGCAAACATGCCTCCATACCCCATCACTGGGTGTACATACATCATACAGGGGAAATAACCAACATCAAACCCAATCTAGTGAACTTAAATACAGGATTAGATTAGGTGAGAACTTTCAGGTGTGTCTGCTTAACGAAGGACAGGCGTGCATATTCAAAATTCTGGAGAGTTGGAGCACTGAAGAGGGAGCGCAAAGTCGTACGTGACAACACGTCACTTATACACACTGTAAACCAGCGATCCTGCTCCTGTGAACCAATAATTTCTGAAATACATTTCATGCTTTAACCTTTACAATATAGTAGCCTAATTCAGCATGAAAGCATTTCAGGTGGCTAGATAGTTATTCTTTAGCCATTAATGAGAACTTTTATTTCAACCAGATTATTCCAGCACACAGAGCAAAAGGCAGCTAATGTGGTAATGCAACCAGCCTATAGGTCTTTCTACTTGTCAACTCTGCAGTAACTAGCGTGATATTAGATTGTTTTATCATTAGTAATTTGTTTACATTTAGTAAATGAGTCAACATACACACAGACAGGGACTTAAGTAAAGCCTTTCAACCTGAGATACCTAACTGAATATTATGTTCTCAACTATTCTGAAAATTGGCAAAACTAAAGACAACATTTATGATGATCTAGTAAGTTACTTTTAAATGTAATCTGATTCAGTTACTAGTTACCCATCCACAATTGTAATCAGTAATGTACATTATAGATTACCCAAACTCAGTAATCTGATTAATAATAATAAATTTAATTTGTATTGCACTTTATATTATAATAATTGTAAAGTCCTACAGAGCATATAGTAGCACTAAAAATAAGTCAAAAATTTTAAAAAAATAAAAATAAAAAATAAAAGATCTAGGTCAATTATATAATTAAAAGGAAAACTTTTAGTAAAAAGCCTTTTTAAAAAGATAATGTTTTTAGGTTTAGTTTAAAAACATCTGTAGGGTACTTATTGGACGGAGTTTGGCAATGTTCTTGAGGTGGTAGAATGATGTTTTACAGGGGTGTTTGATGTGGGTGTCAAAGGTGAGTTGGGGGTCCATTTTAACACCCAAGTTAGTGACAGATGTGGAAAGGGTGATGTTTTGGCCGGAGAAAGTGATACTAGAGATGGTCGAGAGGCGGAGCTGATGTGGTGTGCCAACTAAAATGGCTTCTGTTTTTGAACTGTTCAGCTGAAGGAAATTATGCTTCATCCACGCCTCTATCTCCTCCAGGCAGGTGGTCAGTGTGGATGTTGGCAGGGGAGAAGAAGAAGTGGGGGTTGACCTGAGGTAAAGCTGTGTGTCATCAGCATAACAATGGAATAATATACCATGTCTGCTAATGACTTTGCCAAGGGGAAGCATGTAGATGGAGAAAAGGGTGGGGCCTAGCACAGAGCCCTGAGGGACACGTTGTGGGTGTGCTATTTGGATTTGCCCAGGGCAACATGTTCGATTCTGCTGGTCAGGTATGAGGTAAACCAGTTGAGAACATTTCCTGAGAGTCCAATGGTGTGTTGGAGGCAGTGGAGGAGGACGTTGTGGTCTACTGTATCAAAAGCAGCTGATAGGTCCAGGAGGATGAGTACAGATGGGGAACCAGTATTTGCTGCCATCAGGAAGTGATTAGTAGTGGATTACTTTCCATTACTTTTAGATTAATTAATAAGATAGTTTATAACCAGTTAATTGGCATAGCAGGAAGTTTACATAACTTGGTTTCAGACTAAAACAAAAACCAAATTCTGTGCCCCGCCAAAATTGTTGCAATAGGACATACAGCAGCACTCCAAAATAAATAGAAAGGTCACCCAAATTGATGTCAATAAGGGCATGATAGGTGGACTGATGGCCAGTGGTTGTGTATCAAAAGAAAAAAAGATATAGAAGGTCGGGGCCATTGGTTGACAAATGCATATAGCACATTTTGATTGTTTACCACCAAAAACTGCCATTTGGGAACCATGAACCAATTATGTAATACACTTACCATGGCTAACCTAACTCACCTCATGCTGTGTTTTGTAAAACACCCACTGTTAGCAACTAGCAATTAGTGATGCCTCTGGTTGAATCACAACCAGAATTCGGACGCTAGTTGATACCTCCAAGAGAGATGACATTGGCTCTTGCATCTGAGCGCTGACCGAGTGTGTGTATGTGCAGCTAGGTTGGAAACAACTAGGTATGTGCAGCTGAATGCCCACCTTGAGTGTCTGGTAGGATTGAGCTACTGGCACCACCTTGTGCCCTGCATGGGCACGACGCAGCTTGCAGAGTGGGCAGAGCAAACGCTGGCACGTCCGACAATAGAAGTGCATACGCTCCTGGTCGTGCTCCGGACAGGATAGAACCTGGAGTAAGAGAGAAGAGAAGGATAAGAGAGCAAACTAAGGCATTGAGAGAAGAGAGAAGGACAGAGAGAAAGGAAAAGAGAAAAGAAGGATAAGAGAAAAGAAGAGAAGGATGAAAGTAAATAGAGGGATGACAGAAAAGGATGACAGAAAGAGGGATGAAGAATAAGACAGATGTAAAGGATGAGAAAGAGACATGAGATGTAGGACTCACCTTGGGTCTAAAGTTGAGGGTGGGCAGAACATGTTCGTGCTGGGCGCGCGGCGTGCCCCAGGGGTGGTACAGCTTGAAGCACTCGTTACAGAAGCTGGCTCGGCAGTCAGCGCAGCCTTTCGTGGCCTCCAAGGACTGGGGTGGCTTGCAGAACTGACACATTACCACGCTGCCCAGGCTTACTGTGTGTCTGTACCTTCAGAGGATAATGGAGGAAATAATCATGAGAGAGAGAGAGAGAGAGAGAGAGAGAGAGAGAGAGAGAGAAAGAGAGAGAGAGAGAGAGAGAGAGAAGGTAGGCAGGTTGACTAATAGTATGTAGAGGTTAGACAGGAAATCAAGCGCTCAGCTGTTACATTGCAGTATTCCAGTGGAAATGTTGTGTCTGCTGTGGTTGGTTGCTTCCGTGTTGCAGTTTGTGATCTCCACAAGTTTCCTCTCTAGCTCAGATCAATGCTGAAGTGTAAACCCTAAGGCTGCATCCCAATTGACGTCTAAGCTGTCTGTTGGCGATTAAATGTATCATTATAGCCTACACTGCAACATTTAAACATTTAAGACCACAACACAATTTTAATTATGTTTTGGATATTTCCATAAGGTGGACTCCTTGTGCAAGTGTGTTTGTTTGAGTGACTGTATTCTACCTCTCTACAATGCGCTCCAAGGTGAGGTTACGCAGGCAATCAGTCAAGCCCTTCTCTCCCAACTCTATCTCCTTCCCACAGGGTCGACACGGAAATAACATAGCAGGGGGAGGTTCTTTGCGGCGGCGCCCAGGTGAGGGATATGTCCCAAATCCTGTTCAGAGTTGGGGGGGTCAATAGGATGCCGAGAGATGGATGGAAAAAACAATGAAAGGGGATTGTTTCAAACACAGGCATTTCTTCTGTGATTTATTTCATAACACTGCATTCATATCATTTGAGCTAATATGAGCCTGTACACCCCAACTTAGATGGCATCAGATAGCCCTGATGTATTCCTATCACAACCCCTGACTAGTCTTATGATTATAACTTAATATTGAATTCAAGGAAAAGATTTTCTATGCAAATGAATCCTAGAATGATAATGTTTTTACCTACAGTGCCTTAAGTATTCGGCCCCTTTAACTTTTCGACCTTTTGCCACATTTTGCTCGCCCAATTTGTCAGTTTTTTATTTGTTAAAAAAGTTTGAAATATCCAATAAATTTCGTTCCACTTCATGATTGTGTCCCACTTGTTGTTGCTTCTTCACAAAAAATTACAGTTTTATATCTTTATGTTTGAAGCCTAAATGTGGCAAAAGGTCGAAATGTTCAAGGGGGCTGAATACTTTCGCAAGGCACTGTACTTCTGCTCTTCATAGATATCTTCTCAGAAGTCATTGTCTCTAGAGGGTCTAACTTGTTAACAAATCCAAATATCAGACACACACTCCCTCACTCTCACACACAAAAATATATTACCTGAACGTAGGACACGGTCGATGGGTCGATAATCATTCTTGCTTGGCATGGGCCTGCGTGCCTGGCGGGGGGAACGAGTGTTTGGTGTCGAAGCAGGAGAGTTGGGCTCAGGCGGAAGCTCCGGAGGAGGGTAACCATTTTGTACCAGGACCTCAGTGGCACACATCAGGCACACGCTGTGTTGGCATGGCAGGACCACAGGCTGCTTGACAATGTCCTTACACACTGGGCAATGCAGCTCGTGCTCCATGCTCTTCACATTAGACTGGGGGAAGAGTTACAGAGTTAATTTATTGGCAGGGAATTTGACCAGCTCAAAATTAATTGGGGAAGCATGGTCATAATCACAAATTGGGCATCATGAAACTGTGAAAAAGGTTATCAAATAATAAGTTACAAGTAAATATCCAATTCTGATTATTGAAGACCAAATTGTGGCAAAATAATTAAACATTTTACAGTAAAACATTGTTCTACCACTAACTATAATAAACTTCAACACTCATCCTTTTTTAAAATGGCTATAAGGTTGGAAGAAGACAAGTGGTCTGGCATCAATTACAAGGAGAGTTAGGAAGACAATATAAAGAGTAGAATAAGCCTGCCACCATTTAGGAAAAGAAAGGTAGGCTGGCATGAATAAATACAGTATGAGGGGGTGAGGTGAGCTGTGAGTCCATATATTACAAATAAACGCAAGATATATTTTACATTTAAACGAGGATTCAGTGGCCATTTTTATCGCTGTCATAGTGGAATGGAGCACAAGAGATTTCTCTAACCAAAGTAGGTTAACAAAATAATGACCTGACAGTGGACTTCATTAATACCAGAGTCTAATGGTCTGTCTGAGAAGCAGTGGAGCTTGTTCAAAAGCTCAGAATTGTTGGGCATTTCATTTTTTCAACACGACTGTCACTAAAAACACCTCAGTGCGTTCAGTATTTCCCAACTGGCCACCGTACGTTTCCCTAAAATTGTTTTTTGAATACAATATGTTTCAGTTTTGAAGCGGTTTGATCTCCGAATTGAGTCAATAGAAGAATAAAATGGGACAAGTCAACCAAACGTATCCCGTGAATCTAGACGTATTTTTGAAAATGTTGCACTGACATCACCGAAGGTTTTTAGAAAACTGAAAATGGCCCAGTTGGGAATTATGAACGCGCTGAAGTGTTTTTTGTAAATGTCGTGTCGGACACATGACCAGCACAACAATTTTGAACCATTTAGGGGTCTGCAGTGTTCCTTTAAAAAGGAAAAGATGTTAATTATTTTAATTGTTCCAACGCCAGGTCCAGAGTGTGTGTGCCTATGAATTTAACTCACATTAGGTCATTGTCCTAGCCTGGTTAATACCAGACCCTTCTCAGTTCTGACTGAGAGTGGGTCTGGGCAAGGTTAATTCACAGTCCATTTCCAAAGGGTGTCACCAACGGACGCCGCTCAAATGCCTCTCGGCGCAATTGGATAGCCTATATCACCGGCAATTTCCACCAACTGCGGAACGGCTGCGGATCCGCTCCGGAACGGCGGCGGAGTCAATAGGTTTCCATTAAAGTCAATGTTTGTATTTTCACTGACTGCGGAACGGCTGCGTTCCGACTCCGTCCCAGCTCTGGCGATCCGCAGCCCTGCGGAGCAGATACGCAGAGCTTCTATTTCTGCCGGATGCCGGAGA
>JACXGM010020824.1:0-17588 GCA_016801145.1 Umbra pygmaea | reverse complement strand
AGTACCGGTAATGTTTTAGTTGTACATGATATGTAAGATTTAAACTAGATTCAATATCTAAGGTTTAACTCAATCTAAATATAATAGGTTTAAGTTTTGAGAATGTCACAAATACTAATTTTCACAAAGTTAAATCATTGTTCCCTTATCCGCCAACCATGGTTACCTGCAAGGAAACATGTCATCATCAATGCTTTGCACAGGGTAGGACTGATATTCTGCAAAAGGTACAGGGATTGGACTGCTAAGGACATTTTCTCTGATGAATCCCCTTTCCGATTGTTTGGGCCATATGAAAACACCTTGTCCGGAGAAAACAAGGTGAGTGCTACCATCAGTCCTGTGTCATGCCAACAGTAAAGCATCCTGAGACCATTCATGTGTGTGGTTGCTTCTCAGCCAAGGGAGTGGGCTCACTCACAATTTTGCCTAAGAACACAGCCATGAATAAAGAATGGTACCAACACATCCCCAAGAGTTTCATTCTCAAAACTTTTGGCCACGACTGTATAATAGAAGCGATAAACCATATAAGGATTTATTTGGACCCAACATGTAAGATTGAAGTGATATGTACAGTTTTAGTTGGACTGAAAACTGAAGACAAATACATTTCTCAAGGATAAATTACATTGAGTTACTTTTTTATTTCTAAACTACAAATAGAAATAGACTTTCTGTGTGAATCTGACCTAATATATAATGTTTATGTTAAAATTAATAAGAGGTTAAAGTTACAATCAATCAGTAAGGTTTAATATAGTCCCAATATGTAACTATTTTATTCTACACGATATGCAAGGTTTACAATAGACTCAATATGTATGCATTTTGTTCAACTCACATTCATTTTTAATGAAAATGTAAAGTGAGAATTGATTTACAGTACACTAAATAAGTAAGGTTCAAGTTAGATGCAATATGTACACTTTTCATTGTTTTATAATTATATTCTCTGTGCTTCATTCAGGGACAGCATCTTTACACTGTAAACACAGTCATGTTAACTCCAGCTAATTAGGCATTCAGTGTATCCTAGTATGCATGGTGTGTCCTTGGTTAATTAAAAGCAGTTCTATACCAACCAATCAGCAGTTAGCTTTGGCTCTAATCAGTTTGACTTGACAGAGGAAAGTTTCGATAGGCCTGTGAGGAGGATTTTAAACCAGACACAAATATCATTTCCCCACCGTGATCTCTTCTGGAAGGGCAGAGCAGACATACAAAATCTCACTCTATTCCCTAACTAGTCCACTTCTTTGGACAGGAAAGCAATGGGCCTTGGTAATAAGTAGTGCACTGAATGGAATAGGGTGTGATTTGCAGCTGCTAGTGTCTCTAGGGACTGATAAAAGCCACGGAGCTTGGGTAGAGGCTCTCATAAAGAAGCTCTACAGGGCTAAACATTCTGCATCTCTCACTCCATCCCTCAAACTCTCATCCTGGCCTAGGTGACCCCTGACCCTTGATAGGGTCACTACACAGGGCCTAAGCTCTGCCTCATCCCTGGCTCCATTTGGTCCAACAGAGGACACTTCAAATCAGACACTGACCTACTGCTTGTGTTACTGTGTACCCAGCGGTGTAGCACGAGATCCTGGGCCCTATGCACAGGCAGTCCTGATGGGCCCCCATGTTCCTCAACCCCAATATATTCCAGACTTTAAGGGCCCTCTCTCCCCTTTGGGCCCTGGTAATCAGTATTGGTTTTACCCCCAGTCCGACGCCCCTGTGTGTACCACAGTAACACCCAGTTAGGTGATCTAGACTGGATGTGGTGTAGAACTCAAAATGAAACATCCAAAGCATATCCTCTATTTGGGTTGCACTTCCGTTGCTGTGTTTGGCTTTTAGTCAGCATGGCTTAAAATACTCTCACTGTGCAGAATGGTCTGGGCTTTTAGGTGTGTGTGTGTGTGTTTATGACAGTGTGTTATCCACGTTTATATGTAGGTGTGGGGACTTGATGTCCCCACAAATATGGTGCAACCGGAACTATCAGTCCCCATTAGAAAAACAATTTCAGGTTTTGGCTTAAGGAACAGTTAAGGTTAGGGTTAAGTTAAGGTTAGGGTTAGGTTAAGGTTAGGTTAAGGATAGGTTTAGGGAATAGGAACATTGATTTCTGTGTTTCATAAAAAACGAATGTGTGTGTGAGAGAGGTGATTTGTGCCTTCAGCATAGAGGGTAAAAGAGAAGCCATCTGCATCCTCTTTTAGATGCCATCTTATGTCTCCGTCCATCTGTCTCATCAGGCAGCTCTCTTGCTCAATCAGAGGAATGGCAAGATAGAATGAGTGCAGATTCACAGCGTTACGTGGCTGTGTCTCCACTGAGGCACCAGGTAGAACTCAGTGAAATATCAAACTTCTCTGTGGAAAGTGAATGTTCTTTCCCAGCAAAAACAACACATTGAGGAAACCCCATTTTCTTGTTTGTTGTACATGTCATGTAAATGTCATGTCATAAATGTTAGTTGTGTTTGTCCATATTCAAACATAGTTCTGCCATTGATGAGGCAATGAACTCCCCACCCTGTTCAGTGACCCCCCACACAAAAACACACACGTAAAATATATTTTCTTAACAGCACATCCACACATTGTCAGTCAGGGTGTCAAATCACTGACCATTTGGTTACTGACTAAACGGCTCAAAACAAACGGACTACACGAGACCCCGGGTCAGTCCGTGGGGGGGTTGATTCCATAGAGCAGCCCCCACGATCCCTAAAGGGCCATCTGCGAGGGCCGAATGTTGTGCATTAAGCTGTTTTCTGTCCCCCCCCTGGATTTACTGCAGCCAGCCTGGGCCCAGCCATAACAGGCGGTGCAAAGAATGAGAACTTGGTGAAGACAATGTGGGGGGGTCTCACCCCTAAGCAGGAGGGGGGTGATGGAGAGATGGTGTGTGTGTAACAGAGAGAAAGAAAGAGGACATTTCACTTCAACACTTTATTAAATAACAACATTATCTTTATCATCGTCGTCGTAATGAAAGAAGGAAACCGAAACTGTGTTCTAACACATTTACAATGAAGACGTCAAATTGTTTTCATCGTCAAGTCTTTTCCAACCACGGATGATGAGCTGCATGCACGCATACAGTATGAGGTGGCTTTATAAAAGTCACTTGGGGCTGGACGTTTAACATTTTGTATTTCATATCAATGCCCATTTCTGCGTGGGGAAGCAACAATTGAACCTCAGTGCCAGTGAGACGAGGTGAGCATCTTAATGAACACTCTGACCTCTGGATGTCAGCTGACTTCATGTCCAAATACTATTTACCTCAGAAAGGAGTAGACATGACAGTACTATAAACCCCCATAGAGTAGACATTGTAGTAATATGTAGCCTTGGGAAAAAGCCTCCATCTGTTGCAGTGCTGTGGGTTTTTTGGGGCTGCCTATGTGATGTTACAATGACTTTCTTTGTGAATCCGTTGACCGGCTGTTGTTCTACTGACAAACTTGGTCATTGATGTCATTGATTCTGGGTTTGCTACATCTTCAGTAGCCCATAATAAATAGAGATGGTGTTGTCTCACGATGTGATCATAAAAAACTACCATTTGTGTGTTTCACAAGGTCATTAGACGCCATGAGAAACGCACTAAGTACCAGATTTAAATTCTGCTCTCACTTTCGATAAATTAGATGCATTGCAATGTGTAAAAAGAAAAGATCCGGTATTGGAAGAATGGACACCTTTCTGAGGCAGATAGACACAAGCCTACATTTGATCCCAATGTTAGGACATTTAGAAACAGGCCTATATCAGATCCCAATGTTAAGACACTAAGAAACAGGCCTACATCAGATCCCAGTGCTAATACATTAAAAAACAAGCCTACATCAGATCCCAGTGTTAGGACACTAAGAAACAGGCCTACATCTGATCCCAGTGTTAAAACACTAACAAACAGGCCTACATCTGATCCCAGTGTTAAGACAGGAGTATTCTTTGTCTTTGTCAATGACATAACATCCACAATGGAAATAATACTAACGTTTGCAGTTATAATTATAACAGTCATTATGAATTAAATAATTAAAAACTAATACTGTTGCACATAATACAGTATATTTTCCCATAGCAAAAGGATGAGGAGATTGTTTTTTCTTATGGAAATAACATTTACTTGAAAATGTAATAGAAAAAAATGAAGAAAAACAAAAAGCTAACGTTGAAAAAGGAAACAACCTAAATCTGACATGCACAGCACCACAGCAGCAAACGTAATGTGTGTTGTGACATGTGTTTGTTTTTTAAACTTTGCTTGTCATCAGTTTAGTTTTGTCACACAGCAACATTATTACACCTTAAAACATCTACTTCCCTCAGGAATAGTTCAAACCCATGCGCCACTTTGTCATTTTAACTATCCCTTTTATTTGCACTTAGTTGTGTGTCATTGAAATTCTACTGTACTTAACATAGCAGCAAGAGACACTGAGACAAAATGTTTACCACAACTCACAGAGCAATGGATATTTAAACAGCCTCATATTCATATTCTTTCAAACCGAAGCATCTGATTAGACAGACAGTGCTACCTCCAGGGCATAGCCTGAACTTGAGTTCCATTCCCGTAAATGTAGTACATGGTCTAGTTTTATAAATAGTTTTCTTATAATACTGGTTCAGTCTCCATATTAAGTCACTTTGAAGTACAGAACAATCCCTTGACCAATGGGGTGGCCAGATATATCCAGTACACCAACCACGGGTCTTCATCCAACTGCCAATTCGAAGTCCAGGGTCCTGCTGTGTGTTTTGATTGGACAGGTATAGTCAGAGTTCCTGTTGAGGATTATTATAAGATATGATTGGCTGGATAGAAGAGTAGCACAATCCAGTTCAGGCATGCGATTGGATGAACACTGAAATAGTCCAGCTGACGGTTATTGTTTGGGTGGAGGTAATCTACTTGGGGGGGTGCAGGCTGACATGGTGATGGGGAATGTCACATTGTAATAACGTGGAATTCATAACTATGGAATCTAACCTGTCTAAATATTTCCATGAACTCCTGACCTTCAGTCAAGTCTTCATACACAATGCTCCAAGCTGTAAAATATGAACCACCCTGTGAGCACAAGATGTTGATAATACGTCTCTCAAGTTGAAATTATGTTGAAAAATATTCTTAGAACTGAATCTGCTCGCTGTGGAACGCTCGACTAGATTGCGACGCTACAAGTGGAGTTGTCAATGGTGTGATTTGCAGCACAGCTCTTAGTTAACACATAGCATGCTCGCATGTCTGCGCTAGGATGGGGCTCTGAGGTTGTGCGGAAGTCAAGATGACACTGCAAGAGAGGCATACGAAACACGGCCACTACTAGCATCAGATTCAATCCCTCTGACAGACCAGCATCTCACAAAAACAGGACGACCCGGAGGCCATCAGCCCGGCCAGGCTGTGACTAACTCTGTCAACTAACAAACACTGTCATTCTGTCAGCTCCTCCCTTCACAGCGGGGGCACAAAATAATCAAATCAAATTGAAAGTGGCAGAGAACAACAGCCGAGTGTGTTCAGAGACATTGGGGAGCGGGGGGGGGGAAGCGTCCACAACAAATGGAGTTGCCGGCAGCCTTCCAAGATGGCTGACAATGAAGCCTGCTGAAACGGAGACAGTGGTTCCCGTTTATGAGACACCCTAGCCAACCTCGACCCAGTCCAGACTCATCTCTGATTGGCAGACAGCACCAGCATACACGCAGAAACCACTAGAACAACTCCCCAGCCAATCAGCAGTCTGGGCTGGATGAGTGGTGTGAGGCTTGACCATTGGTCCCAGGGTAACGGATTACTTATTACTACATGTTTTCATCCCTCAGCCCTTTTCTATATTTGATTGGTTGGTGGGGATTAACTGTGGATTACCACAGTGTGTGTGTTTGGCTGTGTGTAGGCACGTGAAGACACAGCTAGCGTGAGTTAGCGTGTGTGTTTGTGTGTTGGTATTCCTGCACAGTATGTCCACGTACCTCATTGAGGTTGACCCTAGAAACTGTTCTGTGTTTTCCTCACTCCTGAGAGCGAAATGATATTGAACCTCTTGGAAACTGTGGCATAGATGTTTGGCTGGCACAGTTTAGGGTGGCACTCTTTAGGATGGCACAGTGCTATCTGCCCTAACTCCGTGCCATGTAGCTTTTGAATTCCTCCCTGACCTAGGAAGGTCGTCCTCCATCATAATTCGGGGTCATCATAGTCATGTCTAAATGAGTGCAGTATACAAATACCAGGGTGCTTTTTCAGACTGGCTCTAGGTGAACTCAGGTGAGTTTCTGAATGCTCCAGAGCAAACTGTCTCTCGTATTGACGCTTTGCCTCATTAGTGAGTTAACCGCCTGTCATGGCCCACAGGGAAGATTGAAACATCCATTTCGTTATCTATCTGATTTAGTTGCCAAAGCATAAAAAAGACAAACCCCTCAGTCACTCTCAATATGTCCAGATTTTACTTCACATGTTCTTCACAACTTGGCGAGCAAGATAGAGTAAATAGATGTTTTATGCGAACAGAGCAAAATAAAGTACCCTCAGGCCAAAGGGTACTGTACATCTGTGTTTTGTTTAGCACACGTTAAAAGAAAGTGTGAACCTGAAATGCCAAGGTGTCCCAACTGGCATGCTGTTCCCTACATAGTACACTTTTTCTTCAACAGTCGTCATAGGACCAAAAGTAGAAAATAAAGGGAACAGTTGCGGTCGTAATCCCTAAGAACAGCCAAATTGAGAAAAACAACACCAACAACAGTGTTAGCATCAACTACAATATTTAAACATTTCAGGCACCTACAGTGACCTCTGACCTCTTATGGTAAACGAGTGGCTCATATTTATAAACCCCCGGCACATTGTTGTATGGGACCGTTCTCGTGAGGCCCAATGCTGAAGTCTGTGTGTGTGTAAAAGCCCAGGCAAGCCTGTGACTTAACCTTCCGATATGTAGACAGGGGGAGGGGCTGTGTGGGGGGGGGGTGTGGGGGGGTAATCTGCTAATCTCATTAATGCCATAGCAACAGCTGGCGGTCGTCGTGAAAACAGGCACCCTGACAACGAGCACAGCCAGGAAATAAAGGACTATCGGGGTTAACAGCTGATTACCCCTGCACAACAGAACTTTTCACATAAACACACAAATCAAAAGTAATGGCGGACTTTGAATTTACCAGGGGATGCTCATTTGATGAAAAATACCCAGAGAGAGAGAGAGAGAGAGAGAGAGATACATCAATGGTCCAGCACTAGGCAACCAGGGTGGCTCCGTGGATGGGTGGATGTCCTGACTTGTGTTTGAAGCTGCTTGTTTTTGTAGCTGTTCCCCCAGCTCCGACACCCCATGTCCCCTCGGACCTCAAAAGGCTTCGACAAATCACGACTGTTTGTGTTCCTGATGACCAAGCACATGGCAGATGGAGCCCCAGGGCATCATGGGTAACAGGGTTTCAGCTGCTCCAGAAACATCTCACCGTTCACTGCTGACATCAGTGATTTACAATACCACAATTCTGTCAGTCAGTCAGTCTTTCTCTGTCTGTCTATCTGTCTGTCGGACTGTCTGTCTCTCTGTCTGTGTGTGTAGTCCCTACTGAAATGTTCTTTTGAAACTTTAGTTGGAGCTGTGAGATTAATAAAGTTATTTATAAAGTATACCAATATGCAAGATTTTTCTATGGAACAATGTTGTTGATTTTGGTTAATATGACCTGACATGTACATGTGTAAGTATGGGAAAAGGGCAGGGGTGTGTCATAGAAGACAGCTGAGATTACTGTTTCTGTACCCCCTGTGCTGAGAGTGAAGAGGTCAGAGTGGGGTCACGGAGGATAAGTGTACCACATGGTTCCAGGGTTCAAGTAAAATCAGATGAATGGTCCCTCACACAGAGGGACTTGTGCTGATAAAACACACCATGGATGACACATGGTATTGTTTTCAATCTAGTCTTGGGGGAGCTGGTTTTCCCCGGGATGGCTCATAGTTGGATAATTGCAGCGTCATGGGATATCCCATAAGACACTGGGGGATCACGACAAACAGCGTATGGATTGATACAACCACGTCTGCAAGCAGACACCATTGTCCCGTTAGGCCAGTTGGACTGACAACACGCCCTGCCCTATTATGACATACCAGGAGGTAGGGAAGGGAGATGTTGTCATTAAGATGGAGGAAGGAACTGCGGGAAGGGTCCAGGTTTGGGGAGGTGTATCCCTCTACGCTCCGTCTCACCGGTCCAGAATGCGGCTGTAGTCCTGCGGGTTACAGCCCCCCTCGCTTTTCAGCTCGGCAAACACCTGCGTGAAGAAGTGGGGGTCGGCGTTGATGCGCAGCATCTTGCCGCTGGTGGTGTTGATGATGGCCAGGCAGCGGTCCCAGAAAGCGTCCTTGCCGGCCTCCACCAGGAAGGGCTTCAGGGGGTAGGAAATCTCGTTGCCCATGTAAGAGTAGGACAGGTAGAGGCAGGTGAGCAGCGTGGCCTGGAGCTCGTGTTCCGATGCCACCAGGTCGCCGTCCACCACGTCACGGCACAGCATGTAGACGAACACCACGTTGGCTGGCGTGACGAAGGCCTGGTCCTGCCAGCCCTGGAGCAGCAGGGAACGGTCGACGGCGCGCAGCCACAGAACCGGGTCAGCCGGGGACAGGTGCTTCAGCCGGTAGCAGCGGCCGCACAGGAACTCACCCAGGCAGCGGAGGAGCTCGCTGGTGGACGCCTGGACGATGACCCGCTTTGGGGACGAAGCGCCTGTACCTTGGAGGGGCACTTTCCTGACCGAGGAAATCTGCTGTGTCTTCACACCCAGGCTGTAGCCATAGTGTCCCTGGCCGAAGCCAATCCCCAGCCCCAGGCTCGCCGGCCCATCGTAGCTCGACAGGTTGGCACACGACAGGGACTTCTTGACGTTGTCCCGGTTCAGGTGCAGAACCGGATCCTTCTGATAGATGTTGTTGTTGTTAAGCGGGTCCCCGTGTGACTCTGGGCCCACGGGACATTTTTTGGAGCTGCCCCGTTTCTTGGTGGAGGCCACCAGACGCTTCCAGGTGAGAGCCGGGAGAAAGATTGACTGGCCCCGCTTTATGCCACGTTCCTTTTGGGTGTTCGGGGACCGGCTACTCAGGCTGGGGTAGTGGTTGAGTGAGCCAGGCCGAGTGTCATAGTAACCGTTCTTCCTGGATGCAGGGGACAGTGATAGTACTGTGCCCATGGTGACTCGTAGTTCAGATATGATCCAATACAGAAATTATGCGTTTGGATTTGGACAAACCTGTTTTAACTCTTACAATCCAGTCGGTGAAGTGATGTAAACGGAGGACAGTGGAAGACATCGATTTAGTTTAGTTGAGCTTAGAGTCTTCCAGTTGATGCTATTTAAAAGTCCATGATGACAATGGCACTATCTGGAAAACACATGAAAAACACACACGTATACGAGGTTCAGAATAAAATGCTATATTTCAACACAATATTTTATGCATTCATTTTAAGTCTATAATGCATCGATGCTTCTAATTCAAAACATGTGTCAATGTGCTGTCAAGCAGTGTTGCGCATCTCCTGCCCATCAGGTCCTCGCTACACAAACATAAAGACGTAGCTCTGGTCCAGGGCTTTAGTGCGCACCAAAGTGAACCAGTTAATCCAAACCATTCCCAAGACATCCCCCTATGCTACCCTAATAAAGTCACAAACTACCTGTCCCAGATTAAACCTCCATACAGCTATACTTAGAAAAGCAATGCAACAATATAATAACCTATAGGGAATATAGGCTAATTGTAGGTTGTACATACGATCCAAGGCAGGCTATACAGCGCTCATATACAATACCATAATAAAAAGGAAAACACCAAGTTCTGACAATAACACTGCACAACAAATGAATCCATCTGAGCACAGAATAATTCAGAACGAATAAAACTTGTAAATCAACCCAAAGAGCTTGTATTAAAAATAAAAGAGCAGACTTTGAACACAGATGCTCACCTATGTTCCTTTGCGGTGCCAACCCGTTGTCCATCGCGAATTTGTTGTAGGCTACTCCGAGATGTGTAGAACAAATCTGCACAAGGAACAGCAAATGAACTGCCTGTGTGTATGTATCATTGACAACTATTCGGATTAATGCATTGTTTCCGTTCCATAAGCGCTTCTGAGTGCTTTGTTACTGAGCGGAAAAGTGCGCAGAAGAAACCACTCTTGGTCAAGTCGGGTGGAGGTGTTCAGAGCCCCGCAGCGTGATAGCTGCAGACACATAAATCCAAAATGCGTATCCGTTATGAGAAATAAAGACTAGACCCGCTTCTCAGTCGCGTGTCAATCTTAAAGGGATCACAATGCCAACGTCCACTTTAATGCATTACTTTATGGTCCTTTCAATGCATTCCATGCTGGCGTGCAGGATGTATCTCAAAACATTCTGTTTGACAACCGGTGCGTCGGGGCAGCCTAATCTGCTTCTGTTGGTAAAGAGGTACCGGCATTGGCGCGGTTCCGTCCGTGTGTCAGCCCCTCATATCGGTCACGGTAAACTACTGAGCCTACTGAGTGTCGCGGGGTGGCTAATCAAATCGTTCCCTGACAGACTCCTCCTAGCGGGTGCGCGTGTGTTCCTCAGCTGGCTGATGCGCGCACAAACAAACACCAGCAGTGAGAGCTAATGTGTTGTTTGGCCAGCTACTGCGTCCTAGATCACAAGACCATCATTATCACATTCCAGGGATGTAATGAATTGTTACAAACTGTGTCAGTTGAAGTAGACAGGCTACAGATATTTAGCTTATCATGTGTTTGTGTGTGTTTATTTGGCTTGAGTGGAACTACTGAAGCTAAGCAAATTTAAATGTCTGTTGCATGGCCCTTTTTATTGTTAAACTGTGAACGTTTCTTTTGAGTCTGTTTTTACTCTGTTTTTTATATTAATTCCAATAGTTTATACTTTTATTTTAGTTCCTAGTATCTGTTAATGCTGTTTATAATGATTTTTCCATGTTATTGGGTCATGTATGCATAGGTATATAGGTGCTATACGTACCTGTCTCTACCTGCAGGCATGCTGCACGCCCTATTTTCAAATCCATATCCCAGTAGCTCCTTTTGGTTTTCATCGAAGTTAAGGTGAAACTCGGCCAGAACAACAACATATTCTAACATAACTAGGATAACCATGGTTTTGTGACCTGAATAACCAATCCACTTTCAAGCCAAAACAATGGAATTATATAGAATGTGTCCAAATGACTCCCTATTCTTTATAGTGCCCTATACAGTATACCGTAAAGTGAGAGCATTTGGGACTAACAAATTGGACTGCAGGCCTACACAGAATTTAGTGAGTGACTGGCCCCGAACAGTATGGGCTGTATGGGTTATATCTTTATTTTTTATATGTATCTTTATATCTTTATTTACTGATCTGGGTGAACTTAATAGACTTTAGCGCCTATTTAGGCTAAGTTATTCCACCAGAAGCAATGATGAATTATCAACATATAGGCTAGTTCTCATGCATATGAATGAATTAAGCTTTTTCACAAGCTGGACTTGCTTCTAATGAATCCATCTTGAACAGTCTGTTCCTCCATCATTGGTTTAATATTGGCCAGTGGCTCTGCAGGCGTGTCAAAAGGTGAAAGGCAGAAACCCTGAAGAGGCACAACAGCACATTGTGATGGTTGCACACAACGTAACTGTGCTCATCATAAATATGATGTATTAAAAGTACAGTCTGTAATTTCTGGCTACAGAATGCATATTTAACTCTAAAGGGGTAATTCCCCTGCATGAATGAAGCTTCTAGTCTGGAACAAGTCTCTTTAGCTACATGGAGTATCAACAGTGGAATAGCCAAAGCCAGTTGGAAAGAGTAGACGAAGCATAATCCTGGAATAAAAAGATTTGCCTGCAGTTTTCTAATTTCCAGACTACTGACAACCTGTGTCCTGAACAAACCCTTTTGGTTATAAGTCTAACTCCCTAACCATTTTTTTTCTGATCCAGAATGAGTCTAGATCGCGTACAATATGGTTATGGTGAAGTTGTGTTGGTAAAATGGAGATTAGAGCGATTGAGTATGAAATGATTAATGAGCTAAGGGAGTATGTTATTCCAGATGACTACTGGTCTAAAAACAAATTGATAATAATCACAAAAACATCCTCCTTTGGATCCAAAACTGTGTTTGTCAAAACTCTTCTTCCTAGTAGTTTTCAACCTTATTAGCCACACCTCCAACCTTCATTATTGACCCAATCTCTCTGCTTTCATTGGCTTCCTGTCATGGCAGAAAGAGATCACATATCCCAGAAGTTTAGTTAATTTCCCACAAATACTACAGACTACAATAACATCTTTGGCTTGCAATAAAAGAAGCATGCAACCCCCTCATGATTTATCCCTAGTTTGGTTAATCCCTAATAAACTTGCAATTTTTTTGTGCAGCTGTAGAGGGCATTGTATTCCAAATTGCACCCTAAAACCGGTTTAGTACATTTCTCCTGACCAGAACCCTGTTCATATTTTCTTCTCCACCGCTCTGACCGTGAATGGTCAGCTGTGAGGCTACCCGCCCTCCCCATCACAGCTGACCTCGGCAGACGACTAGCGGCCATGAAAGTGGCTCTTGTTGGATCTCCCTCGGCTGCCAAAGTCATCTTCACGATATCAGGCAGAAACAGGGGTGATATCCATACAGAAATCGAATATAAAAAAACATAACATACATTTTAAAATACATGATCATATATGTTATTTACAGATTTAAATGTGACATCCCATACAAAAATGTAATACATGGCCATATATTAAAACCGTAACATATATTTAAAAGTATATGACCATATATTTTAATTTCATATTTATATGTGATATACAGTAGATACGGAAAGTATTCACAGCACTTCACCTTTTCCACATATTCTTATGTTACACCCTTATTACGAAATTGATAAAATTCATTATTTTCCCTCAAATTCACATTGTCATTATGGGGTATTTTTGTAGAATTATTAGGCAAGTAATGAATTTAATCAATTTCGGAATAAGGGTGTAACATAAGAAAATGTGGAAAACGTGAAGTGCTGTGAATACTTTCTGGAAGCACTGTAAAAAAGATTTTACCACATATTTCCTTGACATACATGTCATACCCCTACTTATCATCACATATACTGCACATAACAATAATATCCCTAATATAATCATTCATTCTTGTTTGAATTTATAGGGCCCTATTTTAACGATCTGAAACGCAAGTATCAAACGCGAAACGCAAGTTACATTGTGGGAGGGTCCCGGGCGCTGTTGCTATTTTACCGGCGGGATAAATGATTCTTGCACCCGACGCATATCTAAAATGGGTAGGTCTAAGTAGCTTCATTACTCATAGGTGTGGTTTGGGCGTAACGTGCAATAAACCAATCAGATCGTCATCTCACATTCCCTTTAAGAGCAGGGGCGCTTGTTCCATGGCGGATTGCTATTATAACAGCAATTTTCTATAGATTTTTCTTTTTACAAAATGTAAATAAAGAAATGTCACAAAACATAGCCTACTTTCCGATGTTTTGGACTCACTCTCACTGAATCACGAGGTTATGAATGCATGGTAGTATTTTTGCAATGTAGTCTAACATTAGACCGAGCGAGATTACTCTTCTGTCAAATAAGCTTTCCACTCCCGTTCTGCATTTCTGGGCATTAAAGTGGCTGGCACGCATTTCAACATCACGTCTCCTGAAGTCCTCTAATATTTCCTAATTAATGTCATCAACACATCCATGATTCATGGAAACATTGCGTAAAATACAACAAGCCACAAAGAATGCTGCGACTTGAGTAGTGTACCTGTTCTATCCAAACACCTGACGCGCATTTTCAGTGTGCCAAATGTTCGTTCAATTAGGCTACACTGCGTGTTTGTGTGTGTTTTTGATTAAACAGCATTTTACGCACTTGCTGGCATCATAAATTGTGTCATCATTAACATGTCTTTAACGGATAGCTGTTGTCCCCCTCACAGCCACACATCCAAGGGGGGATTCCTCATGGCAAAGTTGCCATAAATGAGTCGTGGCTTGAGCCTGAGTAATTCTGAGTAAAGACATGGGTGATTTTACTATTAGCATTGCAAATTACGTGTGTATACTTGTTGATTGAATGGGTTCCCTTGAGGTTGATGTATATCAGTGCAAACAATTCATTATGAATAATTTGAGTAAATGTGTACACTAGATGTATACCTATTTTTCACATTTTCGGACACCACAATGACTTCCTCGTGTGGTAATATTTTTCCTTCTAACGATGTATTGCAATAATAAAGAACTGATGCATTTGTGTAGATGAGAGGAACAAAGTGTATGCACGTTGTGCACACGCTACATTATGGTTAAGCATGTGCCCTTAAAATAGCATATGAATAACCTGGTCACCAGGGAACGTTTGCACCGGAACACGCCTCTTCTTTTCGCTGAATCGTCCAACGAACGCAAGTTCATTCCCTAATTTACCGACGCGCGTCTGTGGAGGGAAAAGTCCCATTTGCGTCGGGTGTAAGATAGGAATGATACATGCGTTTGTGTAAAAAGTCAATTGCGCTGGGTGTAAGATAGGGCCCATAGACTATAGGCAAATTGTTATTATAGTTGAATAATTCTGATTACAACTGTAGATCAGCAGGAGGCTCCTGTTTGTTTAATGTGGTCTACAGATCAATACCAGTTATCAAGATAGATTTCACTTCTCATCGCGAAAATATTATACATGCTTATTCTAGCATATTCAAATTCAGTCAACACGTTTCCTTGACTGAAAACAGTTACTAGTGAGTATTTCACTTTTGATTTAACAGGCTCAAATGCGTTCTAATCTATGGTGAGGCTCATTTTTCGTGTGCTTGTTGAGTTGATTTAATGAAAATAACATGACATACAATCTGTCGACTGTAAAGCAGGCAGTCAGAAAATACAATAGACTTCTAACAGAAGGCATTTGCCCTATTCATTTTTTTTTTATCTCAATATGTCCACATTTCAATATTTGAATAAGTTCAATAACATTGTAATTATTATGTCTGTAGTATTCAATGTGATTTACAATGTAAACAGTGTTCACTAACTTTGATTATACTGCCCTCTAGAGGCCAAAATAAACTTATTTCAACACAAACTACCTTTGGTTTAATTAAGGCAAAATGAAATTGATTGCAAGTTAACAATAGATGTTAAATAACAATAATTGTCTCACAGATAAATCTCTTAATCACCTCACATGATGCATCCAGCCACACATGTGTACCAATGTACCCATTCCCCAAAGCTGCACAGTCCTCCCCTGAAGAATCCTGTTCACTCCAGTTATCAGGCTCACTTTTTCCGTCCGACCGTTTGAACCAGAATCTGATGAAAACATCGGATAAACAAGTGTTTAAATTACTGGCCTAACATATTTTTCATGTCAATATGAGATTCGGAGAAGGCTTCTCCGTTTGCAGGTGTGACCAATAACAATAAAGTCTTTGCATCGGATCAGGATTTAAAAATATTAAAAAGACATATCGCTGCAGTGGAAACTGGAAACAACAAACATACAGTAACTACAACCCCAAATTTGGGACAGTATGGAAAATGCTAAAAAAATACAAAGAGTTATTTAAAAATAAAATTCTCCCTGTACTATAATGAAAACATTATTCATTGTTAATTGGAGACGACAAGTCCGGACAGCAGGTAGGCCATGCTAGCTCCCGACCTTTCTGCTTATGCAACCATTTGCTTGTAATCTGGACAGAATATGGTTTGGCGTTGACCTGCTGGAAAATGCAGGGCCGTCTCTGGGAAAGATGACATCTGGATGGCAGCATATATTACTCCACAATGTGTACATATCTTTCTGCATTAATGGTGCCCTCACAGATGTGCAAGTTACCTATGCCATGTCGAGAATACTTTGGTAAACCTTTGTCAGTCAACACCATTAGCCACTGTTTCCACAGATGCAAGTTAAGGTTTTACTATGCAAAGTAGAAACCATACATCAACACCGTCCAGAAGAGCTGCCGAATTCTCTAGGTTCGGTCTCTTCTGAGATTAACAGAAGCACAGTGGAATCGGGTTGTTCAACGAGTCAACATTCCAAATAGTTTTTGAACAAAACAGTTGTCGTGTTCTCCGGGCCAAAGAGGAAAATGTCCATCCAAGCGGTCATGGCATGGGGTGTGTCAGTGCCTACCTGACCTGTCTATGACTGAGAATGTGTGGCCAAAAATGAAGTGCAAAAAAAACAAAAAAGGTCCCGTACACCTAAGTACAGTTGCGCAGCTAAGGACATGCATAATGGATGAATGTGAGAAGATTCTACTTGCTAAACTTACTCAGCTTGTGTAGAAAAAGAAAAGGTGATGTTACAGAGTGGTTAACAGTCGACTCTCCCAACAGTCTATAGTGTGTTGCAGTCATCAGATTTGAAATGAGTGCATTTTTTCTAATATATAATAAATTCACAAAGTAAATCATCCCACAATATGTTAATAATCTGTTTTAAAACGAGTACAGGGTAAATTGACGTTTCAAATTACTATTTTTTTGTCCTTTTCCATACTGTCCCAACCTATTCTGAATTGGGGCTGTATAATGGTATAACATCTATCACCATAAAACGGATGTCCTCAATCTCTGTGGTCACTAAAGTTCCCATGACACATATCGTAAGAGTAGGGATGTTAACCTCGGTGTCCTGGACTAATTTCCAATCTGGCCTTAATATCACCATGGCAACCTAATCATCCCCAGATTTCTATTGGCTCATTCATCCTCTTCCCTTCCTTTACCTCAGGACATTGCTGTAAATGAGAATATGTTCTTAGTCAATTTACCTTGTATATAAAGGTAAAATTAAATCTGTAGAAATCTTACATTTAAAGATGAACTGAACTGAAAGAATCAATGTTGATAATGTGTTATTTATGACAATTAAAAATAATTAAACAAAAAAAATTATAAAAAAATGAATACATAGCTTTTTTAAGCAACACCCAAAAATGTGTTTGTTAGTATAGAACGCTGCCAATTGCTATGACGTCACTGGTATGGTAGGTACTGAGAAGTCCTAACAGTACAGGCAACAGCTGCAGGATTTTACACACGAAAATGAGTCAGTTCAACGGCATATAATACAAAGTTGTGTCTAAAATATGTATTAGATTGTATTTGCATGATGTGCATTGTAATGTACACAGTAAATTATTAATGGAGTAAATAACTACATATCCAAGCACATTGTGCATTTTAGGAAATAGAGACTGCTTATCGTGTGCATTTAGAGAAAATAGAAAAACATGGTTGATGTCCTGTGACTTTTTGAAAATCTAGGCAGATAAATGGAAAATGTGATTGGACGAATTCATCCAATGGGGTCGCTTGTTAAGTTACCTGCACGGAGGATTCGTGAGGTTTGCTGTTTACTCTAGGCTAGTTCAGAGTTGGCAGACTTTCTTTGTGATTGTTGATGGATTTTGCACTGGATATTGCACAGATACCTCTTACTATGTGTAACAGAGTTAAGAACG
>JACXGM010020823.1:0-17588 GCA_016801145.1 Umbra pygmaea | reverse complement strand
GCCTCAGTCACACCTACATCATTATTCCACATTAGCTGGATGTGTGATCAACGCCTCAGTCACACCTACTTCATCATTTCACATTAGCTGGATGTGTGATCAACGCCTCAGTCACACCTACTTCATCATTTCACATTAGCAGGATGTGTGATCAACGCCTCAGTCACACCTACTTTATTATTCCACATTAGCAGGATGTGTGATCAACGCCTCAGTCACACCTACTTCATCATTTCACATTAGCTGGATGTGTGATCAACGCCTCAGTCACACCTACTTCAATACAGTGGGTGGCAGTGGCTCAGTGGGTCAAGTAGGTTGTCTACGATCCCCGGGTCCTCCTGACCAAGTGTCGAGGTGTCCATGAGCAAGACACCTAACCCCAGCTGTTCCCGACGAGCTGGCTGGCGCCTTGCATGGCTGACACCGCCGTCGGTGTATGAATGTGTGAATGAATGGGTGAATGTGAGGCTCTGTAAAGCGCTTTGGTTGGAGCAAACTCATTTAAATTTTTTGCAGTGTTCCTATTGTTACGAGGGGAACAACATCACCTGCTTCTCACATTCAGTGGGGACACCCTGCTCCCTTAAATAAACTAAAGTCTAATTTCGCTGGAGAAATAATGTGGTTGCGCTCCTCTTTTGATAAAAAGATGTATCCGCATCTGGTGATCTCATGATAGAACCTGACTCCTGTCTATTCACTTTCCCCGTACCTGAGATGAGTGATAACGGCTGCAGTCGATCTCCTTTACACTCAGAGTATATGATGAGTGTTCATCATCTCTGTGGGTGACTGTTCAGTCCTCATATCGATGAGTTGAAATGATATGGCCGGGCAACGTGTCCCGGCCATAGGCTTTTAACTGTGTTTTGATTATAAAAGATTTCTGGCTGAATAAATTTAATTGCCTGAAGCCCTGTACTATTCATAAATCTTGCAACCTAGTTATACTGCATGTCATTGCTCACACCAATCAAAAGAGCAACCAACCAATCAAAACTCACTAGTAATTTGCTTCCCAGGAAGAAACCTACAGAGGATCCAGACTCAGTGGGGTGGCTATCCTTTTCTGGCTGTGCCGGGAGTAAAGTTCAAGAGTGCATGTCCAAATAAGGCCCAGTTGTCCAGTTAAGGTTCCGTGAGTAGTCCTGGGACCTGATCCACCAGGTATACAGGAACAAGGGCAGCCAGGTGGGCTGTGGTTGGTGACAGTGGCATTGGACAAGATCATTATCATGCCACAAATCTTTTTTGTATTTTTTAGGGATACGAAGTGCATCTTGGGACTTGCCACACAATGGCACTAAGCCCAGTGTCTCATCAGTTCATTCAATAGACTTGAAACTGTAAAAGCGCAGTTCATTTGTCTCACTAATTTAATTTCTCAATAATCTGCAGATAAATTATCAAAATATTTGATGAAGACAGTTAATCCACAGTGCTGTAGAAAATAAGAAAGTTTTGGTATTTCCATCCTTCTCTCATTGTTCGCTACCTGGTGGATACCTGTTTTATACATCTGGTACCTAAATATGTATGCAAACATCTTCTTAAATCTGCACCACGTATTCACAAAGGTTGACACTTTTTATATAATATACATCATCACTGCTTTATATCTGTAAATGTTAATCACGGTGGAACCCACCAATGATAGGTGATCTGTACGAAAGCTACTTTCGCCTGAACTACATGTCAATATAATAACATAAAAACAATAACAATCTTAAATATGTGCAGGCTGATTTACTATGAAAAATTTCAGTCTTCCACTTTCTCAACCTTTTCTGCTTTCGAGAGCAGACAAATCTCTCACTTCTGTAGGTCCATTTGTCAGGAGGCCAATTACTCTTTCATAACCCTTAAGGAGAACCCTTAAGGAGAACCCTTAAGGAGAACCCTTAAGGAGAACGTTTTTGGAGGGAATGGGTTTGCAATTAGGGAGATCCTCACTCCTGGACGAGGACACGATTCTGATGGCCACTGACATGCAACGGTTCAGCCCAAGGCTACGCGGAATGATTGCAAAAGGACACAAGCACACACACACACGTAGATATAAAGAAACACACACACGTATAATTGTTTTTCAACAATGCTCTTACAAATGGCCTCTTTCAGAAACGCTGCCATCCGTGACCATTTAAGAGCACTTCTTCTGAAGCTTTTGCCACAGAAAAGCAATACCATAAAACACGTGGCCACTAAAAGCCATTCAATTGAAAATTAAAGCCAAAACCCAGAAGCTCTTCCATGCATCACCGTGAAACATGACAAACCACCCTGGCTGGGTTCATTCTGGGAAACAGAATGTTTTAGTTGCAACGTTTGTTGTTTTTGTGAAAAATGGTTAGTTTCTGTTGTGACGCTGTGAACACTCTCCAATCAATCAATCAATCAAATTTATTTATAAAGCCCTTTTTACAAGAGCAGTTGTCACAAAGTGCTTTGACAGACACCCGGCCCGAGACTGCCAAAAGCAAGCAACACAAGTGATGCACAGTGGCTAGGAAAAACTCCCTAGTAGGTGGGACCTGGGAAGAAACCTAGAGAGAGGCCAGACTCAAGGGGGTGGCCAGTCCTCTTCTGGCTGTACCGGGTGGGGGATCTGAAGGTACACAGCCCATTGTAATTAGGTCACTTTGTTTATCAGTGTTCAATTATTGTCCAGTAATGAAGATATGATGGGTGGGCTGTGACCATAGTCTTTATGTAGCATCAATACAGTTTGGTAGTCTTGTGAAGGAAGAACGTAAAGCCGCCTGGAGATGAAAGCTGGCGTCACCAGGTGGAAACGTGATCATCAACCACAGTGACATGAGATCTAGCACAGCAGCGTGTTGGGCACAGGAAAGCCTTTTTCACCTCACAACACAAGGGAACGTTTCTTACCTCATACGACCAGACGCACTGGGTCCCTCCAAAGCGGCGCACACAGCGGCCCACCTCCACGTCCTCGTGGGTGGTGTACATCTCCCTGAGGCACGTGCTCATGTGGGGGACCATCCTGCGCAGCACCTCCCTGCTAAAAATCATACCAGGACCCCCCATGCAGAAGTTTTCCCCGGGCTCCAGGGCCAGCCTGCCGAGCTCCTCGGCGGTGCCCAGTCCCGTCTGACCCAGGTACAGGGGCTTGCTGCTGTTCAGAGAGCGAAGGAACGACTCCAGCTTATCTCCTGTGTGGGCGACGGGATGGAGGGATGGAAAAAGGAATTTAGAGGGATGGAGAGAAGGATGATGGATAGACAGCTAGAGATATTCAGTGATTATCAGGACATTAAAGCAAGTAATCATGCTTAATAATGAGAAAGTACAATGGGTAGTATCTTCACATCTGAGATTGTACTCGTCTTTCACACATAGGTCCCTTGTTTGTTTATTATCGTCAAACGGGTCAGAGTAACATATTCAGCAACAGATCCTCTTTCTTCTCACAACAGCCGTTCTGCTATTAGGCATGGGGGGAATTTACCTGAAAACCATCCAAAGTGAACTTTAGTTTGTTATTGTATGTTGATGAATGTCTCCCCTGCCCCTACCGCCATCCATTAAGCTTTACATAACGCACTTAGACATACAGTACATGGCATCATTTCTCTGGCCTATGGTGCCTCCCACACTCCACAGCCAAAAGCATAATTCCTGTTCACTGCCACAATACAGAAGATAATTTACATAAGAAGCACAATGGCACGAGCTTCCTGTCCTTTGTTAACCCATAACATAAACGCATTATAAGGCGTAGTTTCCATATAATATTCTGGGTCTATTACTGTTCTAGATTAGCATATTCCTGTCTTATAGGGCTACATGTGTATTCCTTGTTCAGGAACCATAATCAAGTGATCTCCTAGGTTCCAGTTTGATTTCCAAACAGATCAAATGTTGTTGTGCACTCCAGGGAGAATGTCCCTGTACTAAGCTGGGTAAGACCGTCTGCTAAATGAGTAAAATGTACAAAATATTTAAATGTAGAAATGCTAACAATGTTTTCTTTAAAACAAGATATGAAACTCTAAACTTAAACACAATGTTAACTTAACGTGCAGTGTAACCCTATCCTAAATTATAACTGAAAGCTAATGAATTAATTATAAATGGTTATTATGCCTAATGAGAAAACCAGGGTTGTTGAGGAATTTGTGGATGTCTGTCTTTTGCTACTGCTAAACTACTAAATAAGTTGTTAATTAACATTACTAATTAGTTAATTTCAGTGGAGGGTTTGCAGAAGACCAACTAAATGAGCTGGTCAAGATGGAACCTCTAGGGTATGTCTAATAGGATGTGTATAGGGTTGATGTTAATGTCTTTCTCATCAAAAACAGGAATTGAGTGCTTACTGTCCTGGAATTACAAGCACAGTTCTCTAAGCTACTGGACTTGATTATTGCTAAAAACGTTAATTACATACAGAGAAAAGGGAAGTAAGCCTACAGTGTGAACGCTGTATAAGGTTGTTGTAATATTGTTTTAGATACAGTTAAGTTGCCACATTTTGCAGACGTGTTGCCACAGTGGTTGGTGGTGGAGGCTACATACGATACTGTAGGTAACTGCTTGTGGCTTTCTGTGACTAGGTTCAACATTTCACTTCAAAAGTGCAACATCGTAGCAAAGCCTTAAAGTTGAAATGTGAAGCTGCTCGCAGGCTCCTGAAAATGTCTTTGGAAAATTTGACAAGTTGATGTTACCAGCTGTTGCTAACTTGCTTAGTGCCTAGTTGGAAACGTCTAAATGCCAGATAAGCTAGAGAGAAACACATGAGGTGAATTTACCTTGGATGTAGACGTCATCATCTGCCCTCATGAACCACTCGTATTTATCCAGGTAGTGGTCGTGCATGTACTTCAACATCATGAATGATTTCTTCTGTGGCGGGTACGAGTCATCTACATCTGTCAGCGACACTACCGGGACTGGCATGGGCAGCGGGACTGTCTCAGAGCCCTCGCTGGAAAAGAACTCAACTTTACCGGGAATGGAACGTGTCCACGTCCTGTGTGCAGCCACCGCACGCGAATCAAGGTACTTTTTGGCTGTCATGACACCGACGTAGAGAAAATGCCTAGGTTTGGAAATAGGCCCACCACCCTCCCCACTACCATTGCCAGTCCTGTAGACGCTCAACTCTTCGCTGCCCTCCCGGCTGGACAGAGGGTTCTCGGGGTCTTTGCGTAACACATTACTTGCGGTACTTCCAATGATTTCGGGCACTTTGCCGATTACAGCTGAATTACTGTAGTATGAACATATCGACGATTTCCTTTTTTTCCCACTGATTTCCACAAACCTGGGTACAATAAGCCAAGACGCCGCTGTAAATCCAAGAAAGACCCCGACAATTACGCTCATCCACGGTCTTCTTGACCTAACCGCCATGGTTTAATAAATATTGAGAGTTTAAATATGAAATAAACGAACTGTGCACACGGGATATTGCGGTTTTATGCCAATCAGAATCCATAAATGGTTGTCACTCATTTACGAAGCGCATTAGATGAGCAATGTTACCTCAAGGTAGGAATGTTTCCCCACCTCCATGGGTTCTATCCTGCCAATGTTCCCGACAACTACAAATCCACGGATAATCTGCTAGTCTCGATAGAGAGCCATGATTGCTACAAATTTGTGAAAAACCTATGCGGAATAGCTACAGCAAGATAGCGACAGTAGCTCGCAGAATAAATCTTTAAAATGTCCAGGGCGACAAAAGAAGTTGCTGTACATTCCGAATGCAATGCAACATTGTAACCAAAGCTCCGAATTACTTTCCAGCGGGCACATTGTTACTCCATGCGCAATAATTTCCCACCAAAAAGTTAACTCCGCTGAATTCAACTCGCTTTCATTTGCACCGATGTCAACTATGCGCGTTTGTCCTGAATTTTAGAGTGTCAAGAACAGTTTCGTTTGTCCGCACTCTCTCTAGGTAAATGCTACATAAAGCGGGTTTATCCGTTCTCGTCTCGCCATTTTGTTTATAGATTGACGTCAGGATAAATAACTTTTCATATCCTCCATCTGCCCTCTGTGTTTTCCGTGCGTTTCAGTAACGGACAATCGGTGTGAATAGAGGCTATTTATTTATCTGCGAAGTACGGAGGCGCTCCTCACTGGACAGACAAGCAGAGGGCGGAACAGGCGGAGCGAGTTCCTCTTCCCTGCATGACGTCCGAATGAGACTGGTTCTGAAGCTGAAAAGTGAATATCAACATCAGCTTGAGCATTGCATTCCGTGCACACCGGGCATGCACACGCCACGTAAGCCGGCTGTTGTTAAGCAGGTAAGCTACAGGTTGGCCTATTTAGATTGTGGCGCATTGACTAACTCAGTGATTGGATTCGTGAAATGCATTTTGATTACTCATGAATAGACAATTGAGTTGCCTTTGCAAAAGCGTTGATGGAAATAGCAAAATCAGAGGCCAACATAACGCACGTTTCCATAATCTCTGTCTCTCGCTAGAAACCAACGTCATTTTCCCGTATGGTTGTGATTTAAACCCTTTCATATCCGAACCTCTTTTGCACTGTGTTGTGTCGCCCTCTGGTGGTAGCCGTATTGTATAGCGTCAGAACGCTTGAAAGATGGGGACCAGTCCCAGTAGTATGTTCTTGCACAACCAGAGGCTGGGGAACCCAGTTCTAGGACCACAGTTTCAGGACCCTAGTTTTTTGTGTTGACGCTTGAAACTTTCACACTAATTAACGTCTATAGACTTTTACTAATTTATAGGTTTTTGTTAATTTAAATAAATGTTATACAGTGGAGCGATAGACAGTGAAATGATGTCCACTACGGATTAAAATATCCAGATATTTAATTGGGCTTCACTCTTCACTCAGTAGCATGTAAGTAAATACTGAAGGTATCATTAATATATTTTAGATGGGCTTAACAGCAAGGTTTCAGAGTGGTTAAGGTTAGGATAAGGGTTTGGGTAAGGTTTATGGATGTAATAATATAAAGTAAAAATCGCCTGTCTGTATCACGCTGCAATCTAGACACAAAAACTAGGGTCCTGAAACTACGGTCCTAGAACTGCGGTCCTAAAACTGCAGCCTCCGGTTGTGCAGGAATACCCTTCTCGACCAGTCGCGTGATCAACCATTTTATTTCTATTGTGATGTCTATTTTCAGTTGAAATATCCATCCTTGCAAACACATAAATTGTTTAGAAGACTCAGTAAGAATGACAACCATTTCTAGCCAATTGAATCAGTGACAGTAGCGGTGCCTCTCAAAACCACTTGCTGAACACCTGAACCGCGTTTTGATCAGGATTGTGATTAGTGGTGATGTCTGAGACAAGGTCAGGTCACGTTTGTGTGTTTTAGAGGAACTTGGAAACTTCAATGGGGGGGTTGTCATGTGATTAGTCACTAACGCCATAGAAACATCACTGGAGCCTAACAACACAGTCCGACTATTCTTTGTGTAATAATTATTGTTGACTTGATTTTGAAAAGTATGATATTAGTAATACCGATGGCAAATGATTGGTAACATTAAACATCAAGTTGACATGCTAGAGAACACAACAGACCAGTCCTAAATATCACACTAAATATTTTAAAATCTACCAGTGTTGGACTTTCTGCTGTTTTTTCTTAAATACAGTAAAAAAATAGGGGTTGGCCTATGCTACATATCTGCTGTAAAACCTTTTGGGAACACTTTATTTGAAAAGTCAATCTGTAGATCCTTTACAGACTATATACAGCCTATCTGTAACATTTCATTATTTATCTACTACTACTCACCCTAACCTTAAACATTATCTTATCCCTAACCCTAATCATTACTTTAAACCTAACCTAGTTTGCCACTGACCAGAAGCTGAAACGTGTAGGTGTTTTTAACTTATTCTATGATGCCTGAATAAACTTTTGTACATTACAATAGAGAGTGCCTTGGATGTTGTTGAAGTTTTTCCTTCTACGTTTTGCAATGTACTGAGCACCTTGTACAATCCCGTTTTACTCTATGCCAAGCAGCGCCCTTTTTCTCTTTTTTTCATTCCTTTAGACAGATTGGAAACGTATATTGGGCTACGTGGACATGTTCTGGCATGGTTCAGTTTGTATCTGTGGATGGTCTGTCCTCTAAAAAATCAAAGCTATGCTTTGGTTTTCATCAAAATTCTATTTTGGGACCGCTATTGTTCTCGCTACATATGTTGCCTCATGGTGATGTCATCCGGAAACACAATGTCAACTTTCACTGCTATGCTGATGACACACAGCTGTACATTTCAGTAAAAAAGGGTGTGTTTGTGTCTCAACCTTCATTTGAGTCTGTCTGGGAGTGTATATCCACCAGATCCACTAATGGGATGTTCCAGTGTAGCTTCTAGGAAGTGTCCCTTAGAGCTGGGCAATATGGAAAAAATCTAATATCACGATATTAATGACCAAATAGCTCAATATATTGCAGCGATATTGTAGGGTTGACAATTGGTGCTTACAAAGAAACATTTACAATGAGATCTTTGATAAATAATCATCATTGATGAGTGTATAATAACTAAGTGGGGTAAAGGCAAATAATAGAAAAGCTAGAACATTCTGGTAAGTTCAGAAAATTACATCACTTTACTGTAATCCAGCCTTTAAAACCAGGAAAAGATAACACTTTTGTCATATCACAATATTACGATATCCAAAATCTAAGACGATAATTAATCTAATATCACAATATCGATATAATATCGATATATTGCCCAGCCCTAGTGTCCCCTATGATTGTGGTTTTTGACTGTAGTGACAAAAGTCTGAGTTTCTGGCTGTGTTGTTTATATCTGGCTTGCAGGTAAACACAAGGTGTTAATTTGAACACACCACAAAAAGCCAAACAAAGCATGTCTACTGACAGCGATTTCAAAATTCTTGAGTTCGCTCAAAAGAACAGAAGCAAAAAACATTATTATTAAATTATAATGTGGTAGGCACAAAGGATTTCTCCTCATTTATGAGCGTATCAAGGACTTCACATTTAAAAATAAATATATTCATGTAAAAAAATAGTAGCTAATATTTAGCTATGTAGAAGGTTGAAAAGTTAAGTTTTAAAAAGTGTGGATGGTCATAGACAGACAGCTGGATTTCCTTCTCAGGAAAACAAACTCCAAAGTTCTCCTGAGGAAAAGCAAGGAACTTGTACTGCTGCTGGTGTAGCTTGCAATTCATTTACATT
Source organism: Umbra pygmaea (assembly GCA_016801145.1). Taxonomy (NCBI): domain Eukaryota; kingdom Metazoa; phylum Chordata; class Actinopteri; order Esociformes; family Umbridae; genus Umbra; species Umbra pygmaea. The sequence goes on along the minus strand of JACXGM010020823.1, from coordinate 8,386 downwards.
TTTGGAGAGCCTTAAATCTGCGTAATGGAGGTCTGCATAGTGGCACGACAAACACGCTTATGCTCCGACGGCGTTGACCATGTTTCGACCATTAGACATAAAGAATTGGATGACAGAAAATTATTTTCTTCTGTGGTCTTGGCAATGTGGGTGGGTCTGAATCATGCCTGTTTGCTCCTGCCCAAGGTTTCTTGGTGCAGGACCATGTCTCCAGTCTCCCCCGTCTCAGCCACAGAAGTTATGCTCCAATAGTTTATGTGCCGGGTGATTAGGGTCATTTTGTACTTTTTTTAAAATGTCTCAGTCCCCACTTAAGTCTCATTGATATGTGACGGGAATTGAGAGGCAGTTTATATATTTTTTTTGGGGTCAGAGTTGTACCAAGGTACTAGACCTAAGACGTGCCTGTTCTAATTTCTAATGTCATGTTGATCCTAGGAGGACCCAAACCCTTGGAATATGCTTCAGGACCATGTGGCCTGATGACTCCTTCCTGTCTCCGTCCTGTGCCCACCTCGCTGTGCTGGTGCCCACATCACTGCTGTTTGTGATCACGTTTCCACCTGCTGACTCCAGCTTTACATCTCCAGAGTGCGTCCCATTCTCCATGCCCAAAACCACCAAATTGTATTGAGACAAAGACTGTGGTCACAGCCCACTCATTCCTATATCCGTTATCGACACTAATTGAACACTGATAACCAATGTGACCTTAATACAATGGGCTGTGTACCTTCAGATTCCCCACCCTGTACAGCCAGAAGAGGACTGGCCACCCCCTTGAGTCTGGACCCTCTCCAGGTTTCTTCCAAGGTTCCACCTACTAGGTTCCACCTACTAGGGAGCATTTTCTAGCCACTGTGCATCACTTCTGTTGCTTGCTCTTGTGGGGTTTAGGCCGGGTATCTGTCAAAGCACTTTGTGAAGACTGCTGTTGTAAAAAGGGCTTTATAAAATAAATGTGATTGATTGGTTTCAATTTATTAACTAGTGTGGGTATTTAGTTGCTGTACAGTGCATCCGGAATGTATTCACAGCGCTTCCCTTTTTCCACATTTTGTTGTTACACCGTTATTCCAAATTTTTCTGATAAGTAACGTTACATTTTGTTTTACATTTTGTTTTAATACAGTTTTTTCGTTAGCATCCCAATTAATATCAGTTAGCTAGCTAGATTACTCCTCCCTCTCGTCTAAAATCGTCACCTCCGCAACCAAGGTGTCTGCGGTCGTAACGGCAAATTCGATTACCCAAATCAGATCTTAATAAACCGATGGGTGACATCACACATGGTTATATCCAGTAATTATACAATCTATGGTGTATCATAACAAAATGTGGAAAAAGTGAAGCACTGTGTATACTTTCCGGATGCACTGTATGTGTTAGGTAGGTTGTCACTCATTGTTACTTAGGCACTGTGTGTTATTAGGTCTGGTAATCATAATCCTGTTTGACTCCACCAAGTCTGTTTATGTTGTAAAGTCTATTTTTTCAAACCTGCTTGTTTTTATTCTCGACCTTTGCGGTTGTCTCCGTTTACTCCAGCACCTGGACTCACGATTTGTGACACTTATTCTCTCAAAAATGCGAATAAGAACATTATGCCATATTTTCAAAGCAAACTGTTTCAAATGAAAGAAACTGTAAGTGACGTGTTTCACAATAAGTAGACACACCTTGGCATGATTATAAAAAACTGTTATGGTTTCTTTTGATTTCCAATTACTACAATTGGCACTGTAATAATGATCATTATCGCACACACTGATATAATGACATAGGTTAGTATTTTACAAAGTTTCTTCCATTTGATCTCTGCTTCTTTCTTTTTTAACAAGGAGTCATATCCAGGCGTGTAGAGGTCCTCCAACCAAAAGTCTAGATTTTGGGCATCTTTTTCTTCTTCCTGTAACAAAAGAGAGACTTATTGTAACAACCGAATCAAAAGCACCATCATAAGAATCATATGTGAATGACTGTCAATGAATCACATTTATGATTAGGCCCCTCCCCATCACAACATCACCCAGCTGACCCAAGACAGTCAATGTGGAGATAAGTGTCTTCCAAAGCACATCCATGCCATTCTGGTTATTACAGCGCTGTTTGCTAAACTAGAGAGGTTTGACTGGAGTCCTTCAGGGGGAACCAACACTCTACCTCAAATAAACACAAGGAGTCACTAGGTTACTAGGTTAGTCGTCACTAGGTTAGTCACTAGGTTACTAGGTTAGTCACTAGGTTAGATTTGGGACTACAGATGGAAATTAGCATCTATGCTATAATCTGGCTCATTTACAGTCTGTACAGAAGATTGTTCATTAATGTGCACTGTCCCAATCAATAAACAAACAAACTAGTGTATGACGAGGCAAGGCAATCATATTTGATTACTAATCCCTAAGTCCAGTTAGTGTTGTCCTTTAGCACAGGGTTAAGGATTGGACTTCCAATTACATAGTACCGGTAGTCCACAAAAATCTGATTATGAGTAACAATGGTAATCCCAGTCTGCCTATTTTTAATCTGACTGAACAGCAATGGTTTGAATTGAAGTGGGCAGTCCATAAGGGCAAGCCAAACGATCAAGGTTTTGGAGAAGTATCTGTATGTAGAAATTGTCTAACATCTCTCCAACTCATAAATATGATAGGAAATGGCTCAGGAGAGGGTGTACAATGTACTGAAAACGAGGGTGCCAACCATTTTGATTTTAAATATTAAGTCCATACATTAATAATTTGAGAAATGTGTAATTCTCTCTGCTTCCCTTTCAGCATTAATAAAGTAGAATTTATATTTAATTTAAATCTAGGTCATAACCTGGTGTTGTTTATTTTTTACAGGCTTTTTTCTTGTCTTTTTAACTGTGCCAACACATTTTGGAGGTGACTGCTACTTTAGTAATTACATTTTTTCATTAGAAGGAATTGGCTGTCGAAATGGTTGATGTCGTATGAAAGGATAGCTAATGAATATGATGACTGCATGTCTTGTAAGCAATCATAACCTCAAGATGAAGTAATGAGACATGAATTAAAAGTATGTTCATTTGAACTGGAAGTTTTATTGTAAAAAGAAAAAAAATCCTTTGAGTAATAATAAAACACTGTGAATATACTGTAGTTGCACCTTGCCCATAAAAGGTGAATAATAGCTTTAGGAATGCATCAGCACTTACCAGATTCCTACTTTGATAATGGATTTGGAAAAGGGGGGCCCTAGATGGACGACTCAGCATTAATTCACACAAGCCAACTTTAAAGTCCCTAATCCCTCTGAACCTTACCCTTTTACTGAAAGAGACTTGAGAAAACCTTTGATAGAATCCCAAATGGAATGTTGTACCCTCCATAGTACACTCAATTTGACCACAGAGAATACAGGGAATCCGTTGTCATTTGGGACTAGCAATTTGCTTTTCATACTTGTCATTAGTCAATCACCCGTTCAGCGATTTATCAAAAAGTGCTACTCGAGCCGACGCAGTCCCTTAGAGGCTTATGAAAATGACATTTCCCTCGTCTATTCTCCATCTGTCAAAGTGTTCGGTCTCCATCCGTCAAAGGAAATGTGCTACGACAGCAACTTTCACATGGATTCCTGGGACGAGCCTGACTCCTTATTCCGCTGTGATTCAAAATAAAGAGAAATACCACACAACTCTGTGATTTAGTAATATCAGCTTTGTATTCATTTTCGCAGGGGGAAAAACAGCAAGCGGTTACCTGTAATTTTCATTGCCGAGTGAATGCAATGCTGGCAGTGCCCGATGGGAGTTTTTTTTTTCTTACTTTGGTTAGTCTGTGTGACACATTGGTTTGGGTGACAATCACCAAGTGTCTGATGTTTTCCATGATGTTGACTGGGGACTTTGAGCATGCTATATCAGCTGTCACTGGGCTGATCTGTTCGGTCACGTAACACATTAGCTGCCTGATGGAGTTACGATGGGAGTTCGGTCAAGGACACATTGCATATAATCAGCTACCCCTATGAAACTATCATGCCGTCTACCGGTGGAGGTAGGTCTTTCAGGCTTCAGTAGGTTTGGTTTTTATGCATCCATATATTAGTACATGGAGTTGCTAAGAATAAAAAAAAAATATATTTTTCGATATACAGTATAAAGCATTTGCATAATTAACATTGGTCCTGTGTATTTTGAAGATGTCTGTGCAACATTAACATGGAACCAATGCCCTGAAGAGACAAGGCTGGCAGGTTCAGTAAAGTCCCGGAGCCAGCAAGCTACAACCTGCCACACCTGTCTTCCATAGGGCTTTGCCAGGGAACAAGCTGCAGCCAGAGCCAAGATAGCAAAGGTTAACGAAGGACAGGATGCCCAGAAGCAGTAAGACATGCTGGGATAAGGACCTGGGGCCTCATTTATAAATGTGGCATCAGGGGCATAGCACAAGATCCTGGGCCCTATGCATAGGCGGTCCTGATGGGCCCCCATGTTCCTCAACCCCCCCCCAAAAAAATTTGCACTTTCAAGCTACCTATGACACTGATTAGCCTATAATTGCTAATTATTGACATTATAGCCTAATAATTTAAAATGTAATGTTTTAAATTAGGCTATCATAATGGTTTGTTCTTGATATAAGCTCACGTTGTCTCAAATCCAAAGAGAATGAGGGGTATTTTGCTACTCCACTCCCTGGTGTGACAGTTTCTGAAACTGAGGGCCATGTGTTTCACAATGTTAAGATCTGCTTCTACTAAATCTGAAATAACTATAATGTTGACATGATATGTATCTACCGATGAACTACCAAGCTACCTAGCCTATGTCACTGGTTAGCCTATTATTGCTAATTATAGACATTATAGCCTGTAATTTAAAATTAAACATGTTTCAAATTAAGCTATTATAATGTGTTGTATGCAAACAGCATCGTTAGTGTAGTTAATTTATTTAGCCTTTACCTCAGATTACATGTATAACCAAATTATCATTTGAAAGTGTATGTTCTTCTGTTTCAATAGGTTGTCTCAATTTGGTTTTTAGCACTAACGGTCGCGGAGATATTCAAGTAGTTTAGCACCATGGATATCGTTTTCTAGTTTGGGCTCCCCTTTCTTTGAAAAATAGTCAGTTACCAATTGTTTCCCCTCATTTTGTTTTCTCTCTTTCTCTTGTCTTTAATTTCTTTTTTGGTAGCCTGATTTTGCTTTGAGAAAGACATTTCTACAGCAGAAGTTTACGCTCCACCAGATGCTCAATTGAACTAAACACAAAAAGTGTGCAGATGGACTAAACCATTTGGCGCATTAGCAAGGGGTGGGTGAGACCTCCGTTTTTTGTATACAAAGTCTAGTCAGTCAATCAACGAAGTTATTCAGCCAATAAACTAACTTTATATTTCATCTGATATGCATTATGAAATGTAATTATGAAATGAAAATATCCAGGTAAAATAAAATATATTCCAGAGTTTAAGGGCCCTCTCTCCCCCTGAGCCCTGGTAATCAGTATTGGTTTTACCCCCAATCCGACGCCCCTGCGTGGCGTACGCACAAAATAAGTCGTACGCCACTCTCTACGCAATAAATGGGATTTATAAACATAGAAATCCATAATAAAGGCTACATTTTTTTTCGGTAACTCCAAGATAGCACCAGGGAACGTTTTCGCCGGAACACCCCTCTTCTTTTCGCTGAACCGCCCAACGAACGCAAGTTCATTCCCAATTTATCGACGCGCGTCTGTGGAGGGAAAAGTCCCATATGCGTCGGGTGCAAGATAGGAACCATACATGTGTTTGTGTAAAAAGTCAATTGCGCTGGGTGTAAGATAGGCCCTGTGTGTTAATGGTGCATGTACTTTCAAATAACCATAATTTGCTCAATTTCTACCGATTTTCAAACGGTTTGGTTTGTTAAAAATGTCAGAGATGTAGTTATGACACTGCATACCTTTTAAATAAATTGCATATTATTTATAAAGCATCCAGAATTATAGCCACGTTAATAACATTTGTAAGAAACCAAACCGTTTGTAAATCCGTCAAGATTTCAGCAAGATAATAGTATTTGTGATCACTTATCTTACATCAGGTACCATAGAGCCCACCAGAATCCTGCCTGTGACAAGATGGCCACCGGTGATGACATTAGAGACTCCGCCTTAAGACAACTAGCCTTTATTATGGATATCTATGTTTATAAAAAGCAAACTTGATGGGAAAATGTGCGGTCCTTCATGGCATCTCTGACCCAGGCGTACGCACAAAAAACAGGGAAATTAGAAATGGTGACACCTCAGGCAGATGGATGAACCACGTGAAACTGTCTGTGTAAACAAAATCGAATTACTGCCTCTCAATAATAATAGGAACATTTCACAAAGCCATTCTCACAATTAACAGCCTGTGGTGAAATACTAATGAAATAAAACAAGATTGTAACCAACGTAAATGCAAATGAAGACATATTTGCAAAAAGAACACTCAAATATCTTCTGTAATTATATTGGCATGCAACTGTTTCACCAAAAAACTATATAGAACTATTATAATAATTGTACAAGGGCGTATCTCACTGAGGAGATGACTCCAGCCATGCGGTGCGCCATCCTGTAGCCTTGTTCCAATGCTGCAGTTTAAAAAAAGTTGCGCGTCCCACCCCGCCACCAGGCTACCATATTTAGAAACATCCTGGCATCACATATGATCTGAACGTGGATTGAATTAAAGTGTTAACGAATGATAAATGCGTAAACATTCATGGATGGTGGCTACAGACGCAGTACAATCAATCACCCTAATCACATAAAATTGTCTTTTAATCATAGTTTGCTGAGCATCATCATATGGAAATTGAATATACCAGAAAGGGACTTCATCATAGCCACCAAAACTGCTGGCATACTTTGACTATTGTTGGCTGTGATATACCAGACCTGTCCCTCATCTCCCGCTAAAAGGTCCCGGTGGCCAAAAACTCCAAGAGCGCGCATTAAGGTCCTCTAACAGAGCCAGATCTGCCATCGCTTCGACTTCAGGACTGCCAAAGCGCTTGTTTAAATAGGCGACTGAAAAAACATTTCACGAAACACATACACACCAATCACATACAAAATGAAATTGTTGTTTGCTCAATTTCAGCCCTCATGTTCTAGGCCAACTCGAAGTGAAAGGGAAAAAGTAAACCACTTAATAGCAATGTGCTGTATACAATTAATTTGTAATTCTGAAATGTAACTTGCAATATGGGGTTATACCATGAACACCACTAGTCACTCTGGAAAACTTGCGTACAAGTGGTTAGACCAGACTTGAGATTTTATCGCAGCTTACGCACACGTTCAAATTGATAAATCCCTTGCTTTGCGTAGGAATCGGCATACGCCCGTCCTACGCCTGTTGTAGTTCGTACGCACGTTTCATAAATGCGGGCCATTATCTCTGACTGATCCCTGGGCCTCTCTGTGAAATCTGATCAAACCCTTTTAGGGGAAAAAGAAAATTTTGACATCAGTAATGACTGAGATGTAATGGAGAGAATGCAGGAGCTAGGAGCAGGCGATTCACGTTTCTTACTTTATTTACAGAACATGCACAAGAAAACAACCTAAGCCACCAAGGCTAGAATGAAAAGTAATAGGCCACATTAATGCCCAAAATAAAGTAGGGGGTTTCTACAGGCTTCGAAGATAATACTCAAGAGCAGCTCAGAGGCACATCTTTGGAGAAAGCACATAGTGTAGTGTACGTAGTTTAGGATATGCACGACTAGTAAACACTCACAGTAACAGGAATTCTAACTGAATTACTAAATGGAAAATAACAAAAACTGGGTACATGTAGACATAGCTTCTGAGGACGGGTATAATTACTTACAGTACACTAACATTATACAGACAGAAAATAGTAAAAATAGTAAAGATACAGGCCTGGAGCAAATCACCATGAACAGGAATCACATAACACGATACACATCTTACAGGAAACAATAACCGACAAGAGCTATGGATAAACACAGGAACTAATATACACAGGTTAACGAATGGATTGCTGTCAGCTGATGATTGTGAACAGAGAACAAAACAAGTGATTGGTGGGAAATGATGTCATTGTCTGGGAAACTGAACACAAAACAATCAGGCATTCAGTTAATTAATGTGTGATTAGGACTTGCCACGGCCCGAATCGTGACAGTAATTCTCAACCTGGTTAAATAATTGTTAAATAAAAATTCATTCTGACCCACACCGCCTCAGTATATGCTCACTGGGGGCATCCGTTTACCATGCCAGGCCACTCCACCACCAGTTTACCATGCTAGGCCACTCCACCACCAGTTTACCATGCTAGGCCACTCCACCACCAGTTTACCATGCTAGGCCACTCCACCACCAGTTTACCATGCTAGG
>JACXGM010020822.1:0-17589 GCA_016801145.1 Umbra pygmaea | reverse complement strand
TTCCACTGCATACTGTAACCCCTTTTGCCTCGATCTTGAGGATATCGCAGAGTTAATGCTCCAAAAAAGGTAACTGACACACACGGTATAGCTTTTCCGTTATGGCAATATGTTGCACTGGTCGGGTGTTTGACCATTTGTTTGTCGGGCGTAGCAACAATAACTAAGGGGGGCGGGGCTCGGCGAAAGGCTAATTGTAAACAAGGTCCACTCTCCACCTTTGCTGCAGCACAGCTTCCTTATCACAGAAGAAGTGGAACCATGTAATGAAGAAGCATGGTTTAGAGCCATTTGCCCCTTCCTGGTGGCAATCTGCCGATGCGATCGGCCTGGTCTAATTTCGGGGGCTATTTGAAAAAAGAAGGATCTCTGCAAAAAATCCAACCGGGTCACTCCCCTTAGCACCCTATGGTAGGCCGACCACCCGGAGACTGTAGCATCTGGAATGGAATTTGAGATCTTCAGTCTTCTCTGCTAACTGATGATTTTATTTTTCCAAACAGGGACAGCCTGCTCCTGGACAACAATCCGGTCACTATAGTTAGATAAGTCATTCTCAAATCCTTCAAAACAATGAGCATGTTTGTCAGCATCTGCCCGTACCCCAACCAAAACCGCAGAAAAGGGGGCAGACCTGTATTAATAGACATTTTCATCTTCACTACGAGAGCAGCCTTAGTATCCACAATTAAATTGTCTCAGAAGACCTTCAGGTAGGATTGGAGATGGGATTCCAGCTCTACCAGTGTAACTGGGCGAAGTACAGTGGATGCAGGTACGAGGCCAGAATTGGTGCCATGACACTCCATGTCAGTCGTATCAGAAGAGACTGCTACAACGGGTCATTTTCCCTTTGAAACATGTGCCATTTGGAAGAAAAGGTAAGTTAAATCTACACTGTGTATTTATTTGAGTTGATTTTTAGCAAAAACCCCTTTGTTCTTTCAAAAATATATGCTCATTCAGGTGTAATTACTTCCAACAACTAATCAAAGTATTTTCGTAAGCGTAGAATCTTCCATTCACAATACATACAATGGTGCCACTCGAATTGCGGCAGCCATGTTATGCCTCCATCTTTAAAATACATTAGCCAAAGAGGGACATACCTGGAAATTCAAGCTTGGCCTTTCGCGCTTTTACATTAGTGGCACCGTGACGAATGCCAGGGGGCGATTACTCACGAATGCTGGCAAATTTCAAAATCTATTGAAGATGTAAGATCATGCCTATTCTCGAGGACATGTAATGGCAGCGCTGGCCCAAGCTGCACAGTAGGCAAGAACGTTCAACTGTCAACACAAACTCTGATTTTTGGTTTCAAAATAATAGTGCTTGTGGTTCATTGCAATAATCATTGTTTATTCATTGCATAGGTAGTGTCCATGTTCATGTTTTAATAAAATTAGTATTCTGTTGGAATAAAACAGACTCTAGTGAATGTTTTTCAAATGTAATCATGTTTTCACTGACAATTTATTCAATGAAATTGTGTGAACAACATATGTTTTTTATTAATAAAATATGTTAAATTATTATTTTTTGCTATCACATGCTCTTATTACTTTTTATACACAATACAAATGCATTTGGTTACAATTCACGGGCTGTGTAGTGAAATAACAATGATTATTGCAATGAATCAAAACGAGCACTATTGTTTTGAAAGAAAAAACTAATATCCAGGTTCACATTGCTGGTATAATAACGCGAGGGACTAGAACCATATTCAGTTGCTTGTCATATAAAATTTCACCACTAGATGGGAGCAATTCTTACATAATGCAGCTTTAAAAACTAGTAAATTAAATGTAAATAAAATATGCAATTATAGAAATCAAAATGCTATATGAAAATGTATAAAATGTAGCTAAAATGCACAAGCCACATCCATGAGCGACCACTCTGCTCACATGCTCAAATTGGAACCCCATAATGAGATACTACAGTATCTCTTTATGTTGAGATAGTATCTCGGTAATAATGAGAAACTTAGATGTGTGCCAGTATAAAAACAACAACATTGTTTTACTTATTATAACAAGATAATATATAGAGACTGGCACACATCTAATTTTAGCTAATTATTATGAGTATCATTATCTTGTTATATTGAGATACTATCTAGTTACAATTAGATAATCATCTTGTTATAAAGAGTTTATCTCAATGTAATGTACAGTATATCTTGTTATATTGAGATAGTATCTCGTAATAATGAGCTAAACTTAAATGTGTGCCAGTAAAAATAAATAAATTCAACTTACAGGTTCAGGGCTTGCATAGTTTTTTACCCATGTAAATGGGTAAATACAAATATGTTGGGTGTAGCACAAGCTGTGATTACATATCGGGGGGGGGGCATGCCAAACAGTTTGGGAACCCCTGTTCTACATCATCGAAAATCAAATCAAAACATAAACAAAATAATAACTGGTTTAGTTGTGAAGAACGCAAATGTGGAGGATTTTCATTTTATATATTTCAGAACATAATAAATTAATAAAAATACAACAGCATGTGTATTTGTATGTATTTTGGTATGTTGTTTTTTCCTGATTCTAATGTTATACAATTCCTTCAACAAACAAAAACATATTATTTTCCTCAGTTTTTAGACCATGTTACTTAGGCTTATAACAACACAGTGATACTGTTGACGGCAGGATGCAGTGATGGCAGGCTGGAGCCGGAGGAGAGTAGCCACGCTAATGGGAAGATTAATATGCTAATAATGCTGAGTGGCTTCAGCACTTGGTGGTTAACAGTATTGTGAAAGGTGGTGGTTCTAGTGTTAAGGATTTGCAGTGACCCTTCCCTTAAAGTGGACGAGTAGATCCAAACCATGCCACAGCATCTGCATTCATTGTGTCCCTTTATTCATACATTCAGGTCTTTCCTTTAATTTGTCACCTGCCTGTATATAATTTACATACAGAATGAACAATAAAAGACCATAACTCAACCCTTTGAGAACAGCAACAAACTTAAATTGTATCTGCAATACTACCATGTGATAAGGCCAGTTTTTCCAGCAAAAAGACAATGATAATCTTTATCTAAAGCAGCGGACAGGTCAATAAACTAAACAGCATATAGAAGGCATGTGTCAGCTGTAACAGCAGCCTACTAGACATTTCACATTTTGTCGAATGAATAATGAACACTCTTGGTGTAACGTCTTCATACAATGCATAAATAAAATAGATTCTGTCTCAAATTAATAATTTACACTATCTTAACATTTTGTGACTTTTAACCAAAACATGGAGTCACTCCATTTCCTCTGTTGGGGAATTTGATCTTTTCTTCTACAAGTTGTAGTTTAAAATCAAACCAATATTCACACACCACCATGCATGTAAATAAAATATAATTTTATAACTGAGAACCATGGGATGAAGTCTATCTCCACCGCTCTCCAGTCAGAAGTGTGCCCAAAGGTCTAATGTTACACACACCCATCTGAAATCTTAAGACTGTTTGACAACATCAAGCAAACTCACGGACATATATAATGCACACACATCAATTTCATGTTGCACTCAGACTGTGTTTTCGATCTAATCCTGCAATCCAAGATGCATATAACTGAATAGAGTATATAAGTGATTTCCGCAATGCTTGTGGTTTATTCACAAAAGTACTTCTTTAATTCAAGCACCCATTTGCTGCCACACTGCCAGCCCTTAACTTTGATTGTAAGCTCTGAATTGATCAATGACACTGAATGAATTTATTACATCCAATCCAATACAAGCTAGTAACCCAGCTAGTGTAGATCAGATTTCATACTGGTTGCTTTTGCCAGACTCAGAGTAGGGGGGTCAGATGTTGATTGATTAAACAAATGGGAGCAGAGTTCTCGGGAACAAACCAGTGAACATGCAACTACTCTGATGTTAAACTAGTAGCCTAATATAAACCATGCGTTACAACTGATGATTTTACTGTTTTTAAAGACAAGGTTCACAGTAGCTAGGAAAAACCCTGGCTTCTCTGCAGACTAGGTCTTTTAGATGCTGCAGTGGCGCACCATATGGTCTCTCTCATGCAGCCTCCTCATGGTTTTCTATCAAATCACAGGACGCGCACCCCCGAAAAAAGTATTGTCAATAGTCGTTCTTCAAATGCACCAATTACCAATTATTTCAAAAACTCAATCAGTCCAATTTAATTGGCCATACTGATATGTGATACAAACTTGACTATAATGTTGATTTTTACAGATGGTAGAGCAGCGTCTCACACCCTTACTCACTGCCACAGCTTTGACATGGTTTGCGTGTAAGAAACAAATGCCACAACTCGCCATTGTAGGTCTACCTGTTTTTTCTTGAGTCTGGCTCACAAATTAGGAGAAGTGCCAACAAATTTTACAATGGTAATAACAACCATAGACCGTATATAGTACTGGACATACCATGTGTGACGTCACCCATTGGCTTGAGGAGATCTGATTTGAGTCGTCAAGCTTGCTGTTACGTCCGCAGCCATCATGGTTGTGGATGTGGCGATTTTAGACGAGAGGCGGTGACGTTAGTTGAGAGTTGGCAACACTGCTTAAACTCTACGTTACATTACACACTTTCACAGTCAATGTCAATCACATCATAGCCACTCCCTAAAACACCCCCTGCTTTATTGCAGATTTTAAAATCAACGAGACCATAAGTCAAAATATTAACATCATTAAGTATTGCAGAAGGCTTAAATCTAGCGATTGAGACAATATACTCATTATGAAAATGTTTACTGAGGCACTTCCGCATTTGTGTCACTTTGCCAAACCGGATGCTCGCCCTGTGATTACAACGTATCATACATAGAGAATCAGAGCTGTATGTTACGTCATAATTCAAAAGCAACATTTATATTCTATTGAATTTCAAATGAAAAAATGGTGGATACAAAATACATTTGTCAATTTCTACTTAGTTCAGAGAAGTGTGTTTAAAAATATATAAATATCTTTTAAGTAAAATAAAAAAGGGGAAAGGTACCAATATTTTTGGCCATGTCTGTATCTTGGAAGAATATGATTAAACCTGGACTTGGATATTATTTCCTCCTGATAACATCCTCTCCACTGAAATGGTAGAACCGACATTGAAGCTGCCAACCGATGTCGGGTAAATGTTTTGATTGTTTCAGAAAGCCTAGACACAAATGTTGTTGCCTCTTTGCCCTAGTTTTATGTAGTGTAGTGTCAGTGCCATGGTGGCAGCATCAAGTTGCAGAGGTTTGTGAATATTGAATTAAGAATGGCCTGAGCAAAACAGTGTAGCACTGCAAGACAACCTGCTTAAAAAAATGTTGGTCCATAAGGGTTGTCCAACCTACATGAAGCAGAGCTGATTTCAGAATAATCACTAGTAGAGTATGATTGAAAAAAATACAAGCTCTGGACATGCATCAGTCAATCTTTAATAAAATGATCTGTTATTTATTTTGTTCCAATCTTGTCAAACTTGTATCCATAATCATATCTGTTCATCAGAGTTGAGCCTCGTAATCGAAATGGTCACTGGAAAACGAGGAATGTACAATGCCGGTAAAGTCTCTATATCTCATCTGTGCATTATTAAACTATCACTATGAGCACTTCAGTAGTATTGTGACACTCCTTCCTTCCTTCCTACACTTATATATTGTTTTTATAATTACTATTCCAACTGCTTAAACGGCAAATTCAAATGATTTATTTATATAGCTCTTATATTAACAAAACATGTTAATAAATAATGCATTGCTGCTGGCTGCTTTTAGTTCTCTATTTCAACCCTTGCATTATACATTTTAAGAGTGGCAAAACATTTCTATTGTAATATACAAGTCAAAACTTTGGTGCAGACAGCATTTATTGCTACATCATTTTATATTGTAATAAACTGCCAATCAGACAATGTGGGATTAGTAATAACTACAATGACGCTTCATCAGCCCACCCATATCAAGTAGACTTTAAAACATAATAGTGAAGTAATTTCTTCTGATGGTTCAAAGTCTTAATGGTTGACTATCAAAGCATTCTGATTAACACACACTGTGTGTTTGGAGAAAGAAATAAAGAAAGTTTACCACAGAGTCAAGTGGGTGACGGGTGGGTACGTGCATTAACACTTAGTGAAAATGAAGAGAAAGTGCAGCTTATACATTAGTTTTATTCTACTTTATTTAACCAAGGAGACACATTGAGACCCAGGTCTCATTTACAAATGTGCCCTGGGAACACATCTACAAAAAATTTCACAAATACATACATACCAGTACATACTAACGGATACATGAACATACAGTTCACACAAACATACATAGATACATACAAAAATGATATACACAATCAGTTAAAACAAACACATTACTCACTGTAAATATCCCTTGCCGGTACACTGAACTGAGTTAAAGGCACTAAGGAATCCAAATGAATTACTGATTGGATGTTATTCCAAACATGAGATGCTACACAAAAAAAAGCAGATCTACCGAGCTCAGTGTTTACAAAGGGCAACACTAATGTTAGCTAACCCTGTGGTGTTGTGTTATAATCTGAAACTCTAAGCTCCAAGAGAGAGGACAAATATGTTGGGAGCTGGTGGAAAAGGGCTTTATAAACAAACAGAGAGGTGCAGTAGTCTACAGGTCTTTAAAGAGGTCCAGCTAAATTTCTGGTAGAGGATGCAGTGATGAGTATTAAAACTGTAATATTTAATAAAACACAGAGTACTATGATAAAGAGTTAAGGGAGCTCAAAGTTGTATATCTGTTGCATTATTGTATACACTCACCTAAAGGATTATTAGGAACACCCGTTCAATTTCTCCTTAATGCAATTATTTACACAACCAATCACATGGCAGTTGCTTCAATGCATTTAGGGGTGTGGTCCTGGTCAAGACAATCTCCTGAACTCCAAACTGAATGTCAAAATGGGAAAGAAAGGTGATTTAAGCAATTTTGAGCGTGGCATGGTTGTTGGTGCCAGACGGGCCGGTCTGAGTATTTCACAAACTGCTCAGTTACTGGGATTGTCACGCACAACCATTTCTAGGGTTTACAAAGAATGGTGTGAAAGGTGAAAAACATCCTGTATGCGGCTGTCCTGTGGGCGAAAATGCCTTGTTGATGCTAGAGGTCAGAGGAGAATGGGCCGAGTGCTTCAAGCTGATAGAAGGGCAACTTTGACTGAAATAACCACTCGTTACAACTGAAGTATGCAGCAAAGCATTTGTGAAGCCACAACACGCACAACCTTGAGGCGGATGGGCTACAACAGCAGAAGACCCTACCGGGTACCGCTCATCTCCACTACAAATAGGAAAAATAGGCTACAATTTGCAAGAGCTCACCAAAATTGGACAGTTGAAGACTGGAAAAATGTTGCCTGGTCTGATGAGTCTCGATTTCTGTTGAGACATTCAGATGGTAGAGAATTTGTCGTAAACAGAATGAGAACATGGATCCATCATGCCTTGTTACCACTGTGCAGGCTGGTGGTGGTGGTGTAATGGTTTGGGGGATGTTTTCTTTGCACACTTTAGGCCCCTAAGTGCCAATTGGGCATCGTTTAAATGCCACGGCCTACCTGAGCATTGTTTCTGACCATGTCCATCCCTTAATGGCCACCATGTACCCATCCTCTGACGGCTACTTCCAGCAGGATAATGCACCATGTCACGAAGCTCGAATCATTTCAAATTGATTTCTTGAACATGACAATGAGTTCACTGAACAAAAATGGCCCCCACAGTCACCAGGGGCCTCATTTATAAAACTTTGCGGTGGATTTGCATCAGAAGTGGCGTACGGACGAAATATAGTACATGCGTACGTAAAGAAATATTCAGATTCATAAAACCGTGCGCACGCACGTCCTACGCTGTTTCCCTTTATAAATCACAATCAACTCTAATACGTGGTGCATCTTTTGCGGATACATGTCACGCCCATGATTGTCTATAAATAGTCAGTGAAACGCCCCGAAATTAGTATTCATTGATTGAGAAATCATGGCATACACAATAGTGAGGAAAACCAAAAAAGCAACTTCACTCAATGTCAAGTAGAAAATATTGTTGGCGAGGTGGAAAAGAGGAGGAAAATGTTGTTTTATGCGCACAGTTTGCCTATTATGAACGGCGAAAATGCGTTGGAGGGGCAAAAGGTTGCAGACGCTGTGATTGGCGTGGCCGAAATAAAAAAAGTGGTCAGATATCAGTCGATGTCGAAAAGCGTCTATAGCGCTTCATCGCGAAAGTGTGTCTGCCTAGGGTGGGGGAAATGGGTAACATTAGAGCAACATGTCTGCATCACAAATTATTTGGACATTGCTGGAATGAAAATGCTTTCGATTAATGAAAGCATTCTCATTCGGTGTCCTTATGGCAACATGAGTGCAGTCAAAAGCATCGATTACATTTGGGATACCGGAAATAGCTGCAAATTGTGCTTTTTTGATTGCCTGTTCACCCGCCGTGTACGGAAACTTCATGTACTTATGCGCCAAGCCTATTATACCGACTAACACTCCTGGCATAACTCGGCTGAGATATCCCTGACTTGTCAGTAAATTCCATCTGGAAAGTGCCATGTCACCAGAAATCCTGTTATGAGTGATATGAAAGGCGCCATAAATAATATTCATTATTAGGCTATTATTATAATTATAATTATTATCTTCTAACATTGCAAGGTCAGCTATTGTGCGTCATTACGCATTGTGATGGCATGGCTTTTTATAACCATCCATTTGATTGTATCTGATAATCTACAGATGTATTAATCTAATTGTAAAATAGTTCTGCACAAATAGAAAATTTTGAACCTTTCAAAATGGTTAAGACATGCATCACGAAGGAACACATTTAAAAATAAAATGAACTAAATGTATATAAATGAACATTATGTTTCTTTATCTGATTACGACATTTATATATGAAAACAGTATTCCCCAATTGACAATAAAGACTATCTATTATCTATTTATTATCTATCTTATCATCATCTATTTATCTATGTATCTGCACCGCCAGACAGAGACACCGACAAGAATATTAGTTTCAAACTAGTTTCTGTTTGTTCTGTTTACCGTATTATTTATGAGGATGAATTACATAACATGCTAATATAATTAGCCTACATAATATATTTGAGTGTTCTTTTTGCAAATATGTGCAATATGTCCTTCATTTGCCTTTACATTAAAACTTTTGTTCTATAATGTTTGTATTTCTCTGCAGGCTGTTAATTGTATGCATGGATTTGTGACATCTTTATATTATTAATGAGAGGCAGTATTTCGATTTCGGTTACACAACGCTCTGCAGTTTCAGACGGATCTACAGTAGCCTAAGTGTTTCATCCATCTGCCGATGGTGTCGCCATTTCTCATTTCACCCGTTTTTGTGCGTACGCATGGGTCAGAGTTTATGTGGAGGACCGCACATTTTCCTGTCAAGTTTGTTTTTTATAAATCCCAATTATTGCTTAGAGAGCTGCGTACGTCTTCTTTTGTGCGTACACCACGTTTATAAATGAGGCCCCTGATCTCATCCCAATAGAGCATCTTTGGGATGTGCTGGAACGGGAGCTTCGTGCCCTGGATGTGCATCCCACAAATCTCCATCAACTGCAAGATGCAATCCTA
Organism: Umbra pygmaea; assembly: GCA_016801145.1. Classification (NCBI taxonomy): domain Eukaryota; kingdom Metazoa; phylum Chordata; class Actinopteri; order Esociformes; family Umbridae; genus Umbra; species Umbra pygmaea. The sequence goes on along the minus strand of JACXGM010020822.1, from coordinate 7,943 downwards.
TCAATATGGGCCAACATTTATAAAGAATGCTTTGAGTGCCTTGTTGAATCAATGCCACGTAGAATTAAGGCAGTTCTAAAGGCGAAAGGGGGTCAAACACAGTATTAGTATGGTGTTCCGAATAATCCTTTAGGTGAGTGTATAGTATTTCCTTAATCAAGAACAGGTAAAAATGTTGATTGAACAAATGAACATGGTACAAAAGGTAACAGCAGGCTCAAAGAACAAACTGTATCTACTGATTTCCAGAATAGCCAATTCATACTTTGCACGTTACGTCACAACTACTGGCTGGCGGGCAAGATCATCATTCTCCTAGCATTGAAACCTAGTAAGCTAGGTGACGTCGCCAGTTTTACCATACGAAATTTGGTGTTTTAAGGTGACATGCCAGATAGTAATAATAATACATACATCAATTAAATCATGCATGAATTCATGACTACTCATGTACCCTTAAGGTAAAGTGTTACCAGTGTGCAATTATTTCTAAACAACAACACACACACACACACACACACACACACAAATGTAATCAAATTTTGTAGAGAAGTGACTGACACACACGCACACACACACACACGCTTTATTAGTCTTTCTAGATGGGTTTAGTTAATGATTGGGCTATAAACGATAACGTCGGCTATGTAATCGCTGACAACCGGGACAATTTCATAGTGGTTGGTGTAAACCGGGACAATTTAGCGTAGGCAGGGTGTACGCATTCAGATGAAGACTTCATCACAAGACGGAAAAGATTAGCAAACGTTAGTGGGAAGCTAGCTAAATACTAGTATCACCTTTGCTTTGATTATGAAGGTGATCCTGTTATTCAGCTACAACAGTGTTGTTAGCCCTTCAAGGTCTAAAAGGTTTTAGGTCCGCCTGGCATATAGTTGACTTTTTAGCCTCTAGAAAGGTCATACTTTGACCTACAGTGAAGTGCCTTATGGTTCTGGACTCAGCAGACCCATGGCAATAACATGGATGAATGAAATCCAACATCCTGGGTCATTGAATTTTATGTTTTATTAAATATTTATCCCAAAAAACTAAAGAACGTATGCATTTTTTTTGTTTTTTATGTGTAAAAGCATGTAAACTATAATGAATAAGGCTTTTTATTACTTATTTTCAAGCCCCCAGGGCTCCTGGACCAGTGTGGAGGCCATACAAACAAGTCAACATCAAAATGCTATACTCATTCCTAACTAGATTTCTATACGTTTTTAAAACCCAGCTAAATTCCAAATCCAAAAATTGTTGTTATGCAGGATGATGTTCTATGTTATTGAAAAATTTGTTATTTTGTCATTTTCACTTCCTACTTCCTGTCTGTAATGTGTTTAGTAAAATAGGCGACCGTCTATAAAAACATGACCGACATTTGAGGAACCATAGCTTCAGCTGTGTTTATCACAAAGGAATGAGCCACCACTCATTATTTTCGTCTGATCTTCCCCTTTCCAACGGTACCAAGCTTTTATTGCTAGCATTATTTTTGTGCGGTGTACAGTAAGGTGAAGGATTTTTGATAGATGTAAATATCTCCACCTCAAGTCTGGTGGAGACTTTGCAAGCTTTAAACCAATGAAAGTTACAAGTATGTTAATATTTTCATAATATCTAAATTTATCATTTGGTTGACTGATTGTATTATTGGAAATCCAAGCCGCAATTCCCCTGGCTGGCCATTGTTCGTCACTATTTTATCGGCGTTTCTTGCCCTCCAGGTATCCATGGTAATCACGGGACTGCAAAGTATGAATTGAGTGTTCAACACTCCAATAAATTTGAGTGACATGAGAATGTCTGCTTTTCAGCATAAATGAAAGGCATACATGAAATGTAACTTAGCAATGCACTCTACGTACTATGCAGAAACACCAGAAAAGAGAGCATGGTTTGAAGCATCAGACTTTTTGGCGAACTCTGAAAAAACAATAAAAAGTAAGAACTTGCTAAATGAAATGGACTGTCATGGTCAATACACTGGCATTTTCAGAATACAAGACACTCTGCATTTAATGTGACATCTGTTGTTAAGAACATATGTATTTCAGTTTTATATTTTTCCACTAAATAAGTTTCGGTAAATCAAATGAAATTTCAACACACCATTAGTAGTGAAGTTATTGGTCAGGAATATTAATACCGTTCCTAACCAAGGTATTTATTGGTAAAATATATCTTCAAACAGTTCTATTTAATTTAACATGAACTGACAAGTAAAAATCACACAATCAGTTGAATGTGTTTAATCCCTTGTACTACAATATATCCAGTCCAATTTGGACGATGACTCAATGGTTATTATGGTGGAAATGTATGCCACCACTATGGATTTATTTTTAAGGAATTAACATTAACTTATAGAGGGAATCAAGCTGAGACCAGAGTCTCTTACAGTTGTGCCCTAAGATACAACACTAAAAAACACTAACCAAAAACTATGATAGGTTAAAAGTAAAAGATACAATAAAATGTAATAAAATAGTTACACAAAACACTTGCATAATAAAAACCGACTTTAAAAGAAACAATGACAGTTAATGGTATAAAGGTTGTGAACAGACATCTAAATTGGCATACAGGCACTTAAACCTCTAGCTTATGTTTGCTCTAAATATCATTCCATTAGTGTGGGACATGGTATTCAAAATCAGTTTTACCTAACTTAGAGTGAACTTGTGGAATCACAAGTACCAACATGTCTGGCGACTGAGTCTGACATACAGTATTTGACTACTGTATTTTTTAATTTAGATAGCTAGGAAGTTTCTGTAATAAAGTCTTCTAAACAAAAACTAACCAAGTTCTGGCCCTACTCAAAGTCAAGGAGTCCTAGCCCACTGAAGTGAAATGATGTGTGCAAAATTTTGCTACAGTAATAAAGCACAATCAATGATATTCTGCATCCAAATGTTTCAAAACTGAAGCTGGCCCATGTATACAGTCATATGCAAAGGTTTAGGCACCCCTAAAAATTTCCATGATTTTCATTTATAATTACTTGGGTGTTTGGATCAGCAATTTAATTTTGATCTATCAAATAACTGAAGCAGTAATATTTCGGTAATGAAATGAGGTTCATTGGATGAACAGAAAATGTGCAATATGCACATTCTATAGGACCAACCTATAGAACCTCCAGACAAGCTGGTGTCTGATTAGACAAGTTAATCAGTACTAGTTAACCCAGAATTCAGGGCCCATAGCCATTGGTGGAATTTTGTGCTAATGCTAAACAAACTGGACCAAAATGGAATCATTATGAAGTTTCTGTTGTGATATCATTCTCTGTATAAAAATGCAAGAGATCTAATTGTCGGGGGTTCTATCTGCAGAAACAACTCAGCTTTAAGTTGTTGCTTTAAATATTTTGAAGTCTTTCAAAAGATTCATTCAAAAAGAACAAATCGTTTATGAATCCCCCATCACTAGATGGGACCATGGATGTATTAAGAACTGGTCTTAACTTAAGAACTGGATGGTACCTTCGGCACGAAGCCCCGTTCATTCCAACACAAATTGCTCAAAAGCACATGAAGCAAATATGGAGACCCAAAATCCCTGAATCTTCCGCGTTGTGCGGCCCAACAGACATGCGCACTAGCAACAGTTTTTGTGTTGTCATAGCAATGGCCGAATGGACATGCCCACTAGCAACAGTTTGTTTGTGTTGTCGTAGCAACACTGCACATTCATCATGCCCAGTTTAATAACTCTGGATTCGGCTACTAGTGAATGTAAAAATATATTTAAAACCTGATGTTTTAAATAAGGACTTTTTAAGTATTTGGGCTGGTTAGTTGATGTACTGATGGTTCACTAGTAGCGATGGTTGCTTCAAATTCATGTGTCTATAGCTGGATTCACACGAGACACGGCAAAAAATCCCTGTATGGCATCGTAATGCAGACACACTTGTACACTGCAATCAACATTGTAATCAATCTTCCGTATCTACGAGATGGTAAGCAACATTGCATACAACTGTCCATCTCCAGCAAGGCGAATGACAGGAGCTGGTTTTAGTTTATTCATTGACAATACGAAAACTATCTACTGAGCTGTCAAAGCTTGTCTTGCAATCTCACACACCCATAGATGAAAGTGACATATTAGCTCTTTCTCTGAGGTAAATCAACTTCTGGTTCTGGCACCATACAGCAACGCACCGCTTTGGATTATTTCAACTCTTGCGACACACCCGCCGCACCGCATCCTCATTTTGCCGGTTGCCGTAGATTTGCCGCAGCGGTGCGCATTGCTTCCTATTGAGATGAATGGACTTCCGCCGCAATGCAACCAGTTTGCCGGACCTGGTGTGAATCCAGCTTAAGACTACCCGCTTGGTTGGGGTGGCATTCTTGACTTGCACACATCATCAGAAACCAACAACGGGAACTGCACTTTAGACTGCAACAAGACTGTAGTTGTTCCAAAATGCCAGTTCCTGTAGAAGCGATAGCGTTCACTCCAATCCCCATGCACAATATATGGTTACAATAACGCAGTCATATTCCAGTATACATTTTTTTTTACGTAATTCAGTATGAAGATATGACTACTTACATTTGAAGCTTTCGTTGCCGGTAGCCATGTTGCCTGGATTTCTGAGTTGCTTTTGAGAGATGTTTGCAAGGTACTCTGGTCAGCGCTCGTTAGCTAGTGTGATAGTGAAATATCTCATTACGGAGGGAGAGGTTGAGCGGTGAAACAGCACTTCACCAAACAAGGGTGTTGAATTGGGATGACACCTCTCTGAACAGTGAGAATCGTTTCTATCTTCCCTGGCTTGAACGTAAAGTTGGAACAAACCATTTATTAGGGGGGTGGAAGAGGGCCTAGAAATATACAACAATAGCAATTTTAAGAAAGTAAATGGTATCTTCATGACCAACAGCATTTAATTTTTTTTTTAAATTAAAGTGACAATAATGACTGAGATGCAAAACCACACTGTATTGGGCCACTCCAAGGCAATGAACCCTGTGAATTATATCCACCATTCCCACGTATTTACTCATGTTCAATATTAGCTAATTTGACCACTTCGAAGAATACAGCTAACTATAAGTTCCTGGAGACTTTAGGCTATATAGTCAAAACAAAGCAATCTGATATAGTTGGGCTGTGTTTCCTAAAACCATTCATGCATTACTTTAGCTTGCAAAACATGCAGACCTCTTTGTGCACGTTACACACGGTTATGCAAAATTTCCAGACAAAAAAACACAACATTTTATGATATTAAACTTGGATCAAACAACTTGGGACGATGTAGTAAAAAATAAATGGACGCCCAGGCAACGCCAACACATGACTATCTTTCACTTTCTCTATTTGTCTCCTGTTTCCAACTGCACCAACCATAATGCAGGACAATCCCTTGTCCATTCCATTTGGGCCATCCAAACTATTTTAATTTTTTAATGTATTTTACCTTTTTTTTTTTACCAGGTAAGTTGACTAAGAACAATTTCTTATTTACAGCAACTAGGAATTAGGGTAAAGTGTCTTGTCTGAATTCAGGAAGTAGGTCATACTAAGGTCTTCATTGCAGTTGTACTCAGCAAATACACTATGACTGATATACAGGCATGTGCACAAGTAGGTGCAGAGCACATGCCCTTCCACCCCAAAGTGACCTTTTTTGTGGTGTTATTATATTTACTATTTTTGTCATTGTTAATCTGAACCCACAGCTGGCAAATTTTCTTTTTATAATCCTACTCAATTTCCCAGTCTGAGTGACATGAAGCTGTTTTCTATTCCTTGCTTTTGTTGTTTGCCCTGCTCTACTCCCAGTCAGCATGTATGAACCTCACAACTGATATCTAAAAAATGGTCTTGCACGCATTATAGGATTTTCTGATTCACTAAATCCAAACTCGGTCAACACCATCCCTTCAGACGACATGTCAGGGAGAGGGAACCAGCCACACAGGTAGTTGCTACTCACAAACTAGCCACCAGATAATTAAATGTTCGCCTACTAAGACACACAAGCCACTTGTTAGCTAAATATCATGAACAAGCCTATTATGTGAATAATGTTATTTTATTGACAGATTGTTAATACCTTAATATTTTGAAGAAAAAATATGTATTTAATAGATTTGTGTTACATAACAAGTATATTACTTTATGAAGAGCATTGGTAAAAAATAAATTATTATTTAGCTGCATTTGACTGTACGGAATGCCAACAAGATTATCAGTGAATAAGAGGAATTTGGAAGAATAGGCTTTAGTAGGATTTAGTACTATGATGTTATAGCCATTTTATTTATCTTAGATTATTTTGCTGATTGCTGGCTTGTATTAGGTATAGTGCACAGTCAAAGTTCCACTCCACTCCACCAAGTTCCTCCACACCAAACTCATCAAATCATGTATTTATGGAACATGCTTTCTGTACTGTGGCACAGTCATGCTGGAACAGGAAAGGGCGTTCCCTAAACTGTTGCCACAATGTTGTGAGCTCCCTTACTGTCTAAAATGTCTTTGTATCCTGTAGCATTAAGATGACCCTTCTCTGGGATTAAGGGTGCGTTTACATTTTGAATGCTTTCAGCCACATACTGTATCCTTGACCTATCAAGAAAAACTCAAGACTAAATAATTTCCATACTGGTTCTTTTTACATGTCATTTCATGTCATGTCACCTGACGGCAATTGCACATTTGTGGGTGTGCCATTGAATGTCCTTTTAGACCAGCCCATTAACCTACTTTGATGAAGAATTTCCCTGCGATACACATTTCTCAAGACTTCCAGAACAATTGCATTTACATTTGCAAAGCGCTAGGTGGGATCTTTCAAATTACTCTCGTACGCTACCTCGAGATTGATTGATTGATTGATGTAGTGGCTTCTCAAAAGAGACCTGCAAGATTACACACTACAATTATGACTTTTCTCGACAGGTCTAGTGTACAGATGTCTCTCATCTAATTATGAGGCACTTGTACTTTAGTGTTAGCTAGCTATTAAACTACTTCTGAAAGTCGGGAATCGATCTGATGCACTATATCAGTTTCCAAAGGCTAACAACTCTTAGAAAGTTTTGGTTAAAGCATGAGGTTTATAAACAAATAATTCTGTCAATAAAGAGGCTAAAATGTGTGTTTATGTACATTTAGTTTGTCTGTTTGTAAAAGGGTCACAAAGAATTCCTGACTTTTTTTATTTACATTTTTACTGACAGAAAATGAAAAAATACTATAATCTGACAGTATAATACGTGTGTGCATATACAACACCCAAAACACATAGGTTGCAAAATAGCTGGCAAGATATATTCTTCGGTTCTGGTTCAGTGGAACATGGTTTGAAAACTGACACACACAAAAAAAACAATTTCAAACTTTTTGTAATGCAAATTGACTGAATAACTGAAATTAAAACGTTAATTGCATTCAAACTGCATAAAGTTGTTCAAAGAATGAAATCAAGGTAAAATATTATTTTCCTCAAAAACATTTGTCATATCACTATCTATCAATTCCTTGTGAGTAGGTTGTGTGCCTGTGAATTCAATAGCGGTTGTATACTGTAGTTATTAGGGGTGCAACGGATCGTCATTGATCCGTGATCCGTTCGGATCAATATCTTCGGTTCGGCACACACGTGATCCGCGGATTGATTACTGAGGAAAAAAAGTTGTGCGCATGTTCAGTCCGCTCACAGCATGGTCATGGCGAGCGGAGGAACGGAGGAGCTTGAACGCCCGCGTCATTTAAATCCCCTGAATGGGAGCATTCTGGCTTCCTTGTTAAATATAATGATGAAGGAAAGAGGTTAGTGGATAAAACCGTGACAGTGTGTAGGCACTGTGGCACAAGAAAAAGATGACAGTTAATACACAATCTAGCATGGCCACGCATTTGAAGCGACATCACCCCGGTGTTTCACTGACAGGAGTGAAACGAAA
>JACXGM010020821.1:0-17590 GCA_016801145.1 Umbra pygmaea | reverse complement strand
CTGCTCACAGTGCCAAAACCACTGGTAAATGGTTTACTGACCATGATATTACTGTGCTCAATTGGCCTGCCAACTCTCCTGACCTAAACCCCATAGAGAATCTGTGGAATATGGTGAAGAGGAAGTTGAGAGACGCAAGACCCAACACTCTGGATGAGCTTAAGGCCGCTATCGAAGCATCCTGGGCCTCCATCACACCTCAGCAGTGCCATAGGCTGATTGCCTCCATGCCACACCGCATTGAAGCAGTCATTTCTGCAAAAGGATTCCCGACCAAGTATTGAGTGCATAACTGAACATAATTATTTGAAGGTTGACTTTTTTTGTATTACAAACACTTCTTTTATTGGTCAGATGAAATATGCTAATTCTTTGAGATAGGAATTCTAAAATATATGAAAGTAAAATTTTTATCATTACATTATGGAAAATAATGAACTTTATCACAATATGCTAATTTTTTTAGAAGGACCTGTACTAGCCCAACGACTGCTCAAAAACAGCCCAAAATGCATGTAAACTAGCCCAATTTGTTTACATCGCTACTGAGTTAATAATTCCAAAACGTTTTCCACAAAAATTTTATTTGTTCATTCCACAACATGGTTGGCTATATCTTGCCTTTGATTATCTCCATGTACAGTGAGAGAGACAAATAAAAATACAAAGATGATCAGGAATGAGTTCGAGGATCAGCAAGAATGAGAGTTTTTATGAGGTAAATTAGTCTCAGTCAAGCGGTTGAAGTTAGCAATCTTTTTTAAATTGAGTTATGGATAAGAGGCTTATGACGTTTAAAGCAACAATGGAAGTTTGAATGGCACGTGTGTTACGCTTTGCGAGAGGTGCTAACTAACGTTAGGTTAGATAGCTAGCCACATAGCTGGCAATCGATTTCTCTGTGTTAAACTTAGCAAGAGTAAAATGTTCTGTCATCTAATTTAAGCATAATGCCACCCCACAAAAAAATAAAAACCATCATCAAAGGACATAACGTTACTGAAGTTTTTTACAAAGAGTAAAGTTAGTGTAAGTATACAAAACATTTTACACAAGGACAGGAGAAGATCATAACCTATCATTTACGAAGCCTAGATTTACATTTAAAAAAAGTATATAATGTGTCATCAGGAGAATGCTGGTACCATCAGGGAAGAGGCAGGTGAGGAAGGAGTGGCACATGAAGGAGTCGCAGATTAAGTAACAGGACAGGTGGGGGGTGTGAGGTAAGGTCTTAAAAGGAATTAACAATGAATGTGAAAGTTTGTGCCTGTTATAAATGTTCCACATAGAGAAGAGCCCAAGATAAACATAACTGGTCATAAGTCCCCTATTACTTTGTTTGCAATATCATATAGGCTACAATTGATAATTTATTAGGAGAACCGTGATGCCATGGACGAGACAAAAGGAGAGGCAGGTGGCACTGCAGGATGTGAGGTGAGGTTTTAAAATGTATTCATGATTGTAATGGATTAAACCCAAGGATGGAGGTAGAGTTGCTGCCTGTTCAATGCCAGTTCCTCAATCAATAATCAGAAACAAGGGTGTAGGAACAGGGGATGTGGGGGGACATTTTCCCAAAGAGGCAGCTGGCACACCCAGACATCAGATGCATAATGCCCTCTTAGTTATAGCCTTCACAAAAAGTTTTTTCTAAACATAGGCTATTATGGTCTAATAATAATATTTTTTCATTTTCAATAAATTCTAGATTTTTTAGTTAAATAACAACATCCAGATCCACGTAGGCCTACACATTTAAGTTTATGCACAAAAATAGCCGCCAACTGACCCCAGCAAATATCACGGGAGACTAGCAGAGACTTCAGCAGCTAATCTTGAACCGTATGTGCCAGTGCAGTGCGATACATCGAAGTTGTGCGCTTACAGGTAAAGACTTTATGCATAGTGTTGCGTTTGTTTGTGACAGGTATTTTAATGTATGGTCTGTTTGATACGGACCAACATGAATGTATCCCCTTTCACTGTAAAGACCATAGATAACATTGATTAATTTACACACCCTGTACATTTATTATTTGCTCCCATGACCGTTTAACACTGTCAGGGTTGCAAATGAAAGAATACAATAAATAAAATTGTTATACACGATCAGAATGAAGCAACACATTGGTTTAATGGAATACACAATTTTAATTATAGTCAGTGGTATCGATGAGCCCCTGAGGCATTTACAAGGGTGGCATTTTTTTCCCAGCTTTCCTTCCTGCTTTATATCTGGATTACATTTTTTTATGTTATTCAAATTTCTCTAAAATTATTATTTACTACAGTTGAGCAAAATATGCGGCTCTCATAGACTTGTCCGTGTCTGCGATTGGTCCTATGGTGCACACACTGCCCCTTTTATGTGAACGCACTTGTCACTAGATTGGGAAATCCTGGGTTAATTAATGAATTGATAACCACCGTTGTGACATCTTGTATCTAGATCGCAATTGTTAGTTTTAGTGAAGCCAGGTAATGAAAGGAAATCTAGGGCATGTCGAACATGCTTCGTAGTATAGGCCTCTGTTTTTTGGAGAAAAATCGATGTGGAACACCAAGTTTTTTAGATGCACACCTACATTATTTTTTCTAAATACGCTACTGCCCCAAATGTTACAGAGTGGCAAGGTGGTCCCCAGCAATAATATAAAAAATTTGTGAAAAATCTATGGTGTCCCCCCCAATATCAAAGTCGTTTCTACGCCCTTGCACATAGCAGTCTCTCTCAAAACGATCTACTCTCTCCCTCTCTTTACTACACATCACACGCAGTAGCTCCTCCCATACCTGGCACAGGCTGCAACATACAGCCTTGGTCACATTTATTTATTTAAAGGAAAATGCTGCAGCTGTGGTTGTTCAAAAATAGCCCAAAAAACGAAACCCGCGACTAAAATATTTTCTACCGCCAAATTGATTTAAAAGAAATCGCCCAATTTGGCTAGAAAACCGCGGACATGGCAACACTGCATTGCAGCAGTAATTGTTGCAATTGTCTGCTTCAACAAATTACAGTATAAAACTGCACTATTGTCATCGTATGAAGCCCGCCTCAATGGTTGAGGTTGGTGCCTCGATTTGGAAAAATTGGAAATGGGCTTGAATAGGCTCTTGGCCAGACTGACTTGCAGAGCAAATCTAAAATTTGCCGGAAGTCTGTCGGGGTTCTCCCAGGCTAGACTTTTTCACCAAGGTGGCAGTAAATTGATCTGAAATTATGGTCAAAATATGATAAGTATGGATGAGCTACAAGTGTTCATCATAGGGACATTGAAGTAATGGCTGCTGAAAAATTGGCTTTGAGTATTATGTGAATAATTTAATTTAATGTCTTTATATTTGAATAAATGTAATTCCACTTTGGTGAATGAATGTATCAACTTCTTTCAAAAACATTACAATCTGAGTGATTCCAATCCTTTGAACGCTAGTGTATAGCATTTATTTATGTCAATATAAACAACTTCAGTCCAATCTCTATTTACACAGAGTGCAGTTTCTCAGACCCTCTCAGTTATTGTAACCCTTAACTGGCCAACAAAATAAGGAATGACCTAATCTCCAGTACATATATTGTCATTGTGGGTCTGTCGATAAGCATTTTGTTATGCTACATATATATGTATGTATGTATGTATGTATGTATGTATGTATGTATGTATGTATGTATGTATGTATGTATGTATGTATGTAGCATAATGAAATGAATATTTGAAATGTTTGTATATACAGTGCCTTGTGAAAGTATTCGGCCCCCTTGAACATTTCAACCTTTTGCCACATTTCAGGCTTGAAACATAAAGGTATAAAACTGTAATTTTTTGTGAAGAAGCAACAACAAGTGGGACACAATCATGAAGTGGAATGAAATTTATTGGATATTTCAAACTTTTTTAACAAATAAAGAACTGAAAAATTGGGCATGCAAAATTATTCAGCCCCCTTAAATTAATACTTTGTAGCGCCACCTTTTGCTGCGATTACAGCTGTAAGTCGCTTGGGGTATGTCTCTATCAGTTTTGCACATCGAGAGACTGAAATTTTGGTGCAGTTAACAATAATGTAGTAGTAACTCAAGGTGTTTCAATGAATAGGCACTAAATCCATGCTTTTCCACTTGCTTTTCAAAAGTATTCAGTGTACTTGAAGTGCTTCATCGTCAGAGTAGACAGAGATAGTATTAAAATTACACTTAGAATATAACACTTATATAATTCTTATAATAAAAAATCAGATTCCAACATGCTTGGATAAATGAAGTGGATACCTTATTAGGTTTTAATGTTTCAATAGTTCATTATGCTACCGTGGAAGTGTGGTACTATTTTGAGCCTTGTAAGTGGTATATAATTGCGATTTATTTTTACTTAATCCATGCCCTTACAACTAGCGTTAAGGTAATTATCAGTAAATACTAAAACTAAAACTGAGCACATTCGATTAGCATGAAAACAAATCCCAGAGAAGGTACCAATGTGTTATTAACCCCAAGGTTCATTTTGCGCCGGAGTTGTCCTTTAAGACTTGTATGGGAATTTAAACTGTTGTTTTTAGCCAGCAAGTGAATGACTTAACAACTATTTATGTGAACAACAACCCTGGTGTTTTTAGCTCCATGTTCAAATAAACTAACTGACCCATGTCAGCCAAATCAACAACAGTACATTTTCTGCATGTTCACCTTTTGTTAAAATGTCATTATTATTAATACCACAAATAATTATATTACAAAAATTCTGTTAGTAGTACTTATGTTACAACAGTATATGTTATTACCTATAGTAGTAAGTCATTAATCTCTGTTTTTAGTGCCTTTTTTTTGCTTTGCATTGTATACAGACTACCTATAGTAGGTCATTGTTTCTACGGTATTTGTAACTATAGTAGCTATCTACTTTTACAAAAAATAAATCTAATATACTTTAAAATAGAAAAATTATTATAAAGTAATGTTACAAAAAAATGGGACAATGTTTTAGTTTAAATTTATTTCATGATATTTTAAAAAGTGGGAAAAATGTTTAGATAGTACAAAGATTTCCTGCACTATACAGTCCATATTTTGTCATTTGAAGAGGAATTGCAATAAAGACATAAGTCATGCTTCCACTGTCGATGGGTATTTGCTGATCCATCTTTAATATAATTCATGCAATTCAGACTGCTTTTGTGTGTAACAAGACACTGCAAAGTGTAGGAAATCAGTATCCAATATACAAACATTTGTATCAAAAACATTTTCGGCGGGAATTTGAACAAAAATGTAGTTCCATTGTTATGGCTCAAATTCTACAAATGTCATCGTGAACAAGGAACAATGACGAATAAATTTGTCTCTAAATCAAGTAAAGTAATTATTTGACTGTCTCACTCATCAGGAATCTCTCTCACTCAAGAAGTTTGGGTCAAGCAGAATTGCTAGGTCAGCTGGTTACATGGTGCTGCCCGGCCAATGGGCTAGACAGAACTTTGTGAAATAACAAGAATTTGCATGAAAATAAAATGTTCTGTCTGCAAGAAAACACAAAATATCGATGGCCCATTGGTTTTTGGTACACAACATTTACATTTTATTTAGTGTGGCTCATAACTTACTGTTATAAAGGCCATCTTACTGGCTTCCAGCATGCAGTTGTCACATGCAAACGTCAACAACAACACAGAAGCTGTACCTTTCCACACAATCAATTGTTTTACGATCTCCTATGTTTTACTTCAGTCATGGTTTGGTGTGCTGATCCCAGATGCGGCAATACTGCTAGCTTGACCCTGATCTCTTTGAGTGAGAGAGCTACCTGATGAGTGAGACACACAAATTATTACTTTGCGATTTAAGAACATAGATAAAATATAGAATTTAATTTCATGGTCAGCCAGTTAACAGCGGCGGTGGGTAAACTGACGCGCATCTCATTCACTGCTGGCAAAATTACGTATGGTCATCTGGTCAAGTGACATACGTCACAATCCCAGTCAAAAAGTCAACATTAGGGGACATTTGCATTCATAAATATCGGAGTGGATAATTTCAGCTTTTTTAATTTTAGGAAGATATAATTTTTTTTGTCCTGTCAGATTCCACCCTGCTACACCTACTTTATTATACTTGTACAAGGTTAGTGTCACAGTACAGGAAACCTACGTGTCTAGGTATTGTCTTAGGCACTAGTTGGCTAGTTTTCATAATCTAGCTAACATTATAAATTGTGTAGTTGGGAATCCTGTCTGTTTAAATGTAACCAAGCAAATACATATTTTTTACATGTCCTATGCTAGCGGTGGCAACAATGTATGAATGGTATCACCTATAAAAAGTTAGCCACAATACTGAAATCTTAATTTTGCTCTCACAAAGTGCCCAATGCTTTGTTGATGTACCGATATAGCTTAAGTGTTGGTTTAGCTTTTCAGGTCCATATCAGCCTGTGTATTCCTACATCACTAAGTGCTGCCTATATTTATTAGATTTTTTTCAGAGTTTATATCTTTGAATTGGTAACTAAACAATGATCGAACCAAAATAAACAAGAGTAAACCATTAGGAAGACACAAAAAAGACACATTCTACTGAGCGTGAAAACAACAACAATAACACCCTTTTTGGAAAGTACAAGTTTTCTCCTTTTGTTTGGTGGTTTGGCTTTTTCAAACAATAAATAAGTATAGATTTTGCTTGAATAAAAAGTCTAGAATTAAAATGTCAACGAATTATTTACTATATTATGTTGAAGGGGCTATTCATATATTTTGTAAACAAAATAATTTGGATCATGTCCCTACCTTCTCTACATTCTCAGTTGATCTCAACTATATAATACATGCTTTCCATTAACACAACTTTGCTTGCAGTCAAAAATATGCTCCGGCTTTGGTGATCGTTTTGCCACCAATGGCTGTGAAATTCCATTTATCTATTAAAAGTTATCATTAGAAAAATCAATTAAATTTAATGTTTCATCCATTACATCGTCATTTTCATGGAATTTCTTGTATTCTGGATATTGTGTCCATAGGAGACTATGTGGAAAACCCTGTCTCTGACCCAGCCAAGTTGAACATTGAAGACGAATAAGCACTATCATAAAGGCACCACATAGCAATACAATTTCTATCAGTGGTTACACTAGTTAATCAGATATCAGACTCCTTTAGCAGTGAAGTACAGATTGAGGAAGGGATGATGAAAGGAGCGGAGCGCAAGACGATCTCACTCTGAAGCTCCACATGTGGCTCTACAGAGGTCTTCTTAAGAGGTTGTTTCTCTGTCTTTGCTGGTGCTGTGCTCTGTGATTCACAACACCCTATATCTACAACAGTTTCATCGCCTCCCAAAGATCTTTGGCTTCCATACAGTTGGTTTATCCTGTTGGCAATCAGTCCCTCTGTCTCTGGAGGTCCTTCATCCTTCTTGATTAACTCGGTCTTCTCGCGGTACTTGTCGGAAGCCATTTTCACTGTACTTGTCAGCAGATGCTTACGGTACGCTCTCTGTATGACAGCAGCCGCTACCTCTTGCTGTTTTCGCCTTAAAGTGGTAGTGATTGGCTCATATGAAACTTTAGAGGGGTTGTTGGCCATGAACTTCTCCTCCATGCTTTTTTTCTTGGAGTCCATTTCCTCTGACTCTCCCAGTACCTCTGTGGTCAAGGCAAGAAGGAGGTCCAGACAGTGGATCTTATCCCCAGGGACCATGGGGAGGTTCATTGAGATCAGCTTAATCATGTTGGGTTTGGCGATCCTGAGTGGCTCTTTGAGCGTATCACAGAACTCAGACAAAATGTCATAGGAGATGAATTGTGATGCGCCAGGGTCAAACTTCTCCCAGGTCTCGTAGAACATCTCAAAATCGTCTTCACACAGCGGGTCGCCGCTCTCCTTTGTGGCCACGTTGAAATTCTCCAAGATGAAGGCAATGTACATGTTGACCACAACTAGGAAACATATAATAATGTAACTGCAGAAAAAACATATGCCCAATGCAGGGCTGCCACAGTTGCCTCGTGTTTCTGAGCCAGGATTTTCCAAGTATGGGTCGCAGTCTGGAGGACTGTTCAGCATGGGTGAAAGAAAACTATCCCAGCCAGCTGAGGTTGTGATCATGAAAAGACACATGATACTGTTGCCAAAAGTTTCAAAATTGAACATGTCATCTATCCCAGCCTTCTTTTTGACATACGCAAAGTTGGACATTCCAAAAATGGAGAAGATGAACATGATGAGGAAAAGCACGAGTCCAATGTTGAAGAGTGCGGGAAGTGACATCATCAGGGCGGACAACAGCTTGCCGATGCCTTTAGCTGCAGGGATAAGTCTAAGAACTCGAGCAATCCTGCCCAGTCTGATGACACGGAAAAGGGTAGGTGAGACAAAATACTTCTCAATGAGGTCAGCCAGCAGTAAACCTGGAATGAACAGAAGATTACATTACTTTTATGAAAACATTTGTTTAATTACGTTACATTTAAATCAGAACTCATTTTGCAGCTAGCTTCGAAGCACAGATACAATAATGTCTTCATACATACCCACAATGGAGAGAATAACGACGAAAAAATCATACATATTCCATCCATCAGAGAAATAGTGCCGTCGCAATGCGATCAGCTTCAGGACACACTCTGCTGTGTAGAGGACGATGAAAGCAAGGTTGATGAAAAAGAGGATTTGTTCCTTCTCAAAGCTGTCGGTGTCCGTCTCCACCATCATTGCCACCATGTTGAGGCAGATCAACACCATGATAAAGATGTCAAAACATTCTTTGGAAACCAGGTCAAAAATGAGGCCGGCGATTTTGTTCTTCATCCGTCAAGTAAAAGAGACCAAGAGGAGGAAAGGAATTAAAAGTTGTTAACGACATGCATGAGAAATGGCTGTGCTGTATGTGTCTATACTTTAAAAGAAAACACAGCTTCACTAAGGAGGGTTGAACAAGAGAAGTGATTTACAAAACCTCGACAATACATTAGATTGGTGTTGTAATAAGTAAAACATGTTTCCACTAGGTTTAATGGGTATTTTGACACAAAAACTATTTACATAATTTAGCAGAAGCTCATATCCAGAGAACTAACAATACTAAGTGCATAAAATTTTCATAACGGCTCCCAGTGAGAAATGGACCTACAACCCTGATGTTATAAGCTTATTTAGCTTAGGGCAACAGGAATGTTTAAAATCATGTTTCGTTTGTTAGCTATTTATCTTAAAATAGCCACTGAAGGGTTTTAACCATGTTTTCTATGGTGTTTGTTGCATACCGCCAGCTACACTTTTTGAAGCAATTTACTCGACAATGAAAAGATGAAAACACTGTTTTTGATCATACTAATAAAAAAGTAAAACATTTTAATGTTACTATAACACCCATTCAAAATAGTCCAAGCACGTATATATGCATAATCTGTTATAGCACCGCCCTTGTTTGTCAACAGGGACACATCAAAGAGCTAGTCAGTGGAGACGAGTTCAAATTGGATAGAATGTTAAGTACAAGGGAGGTTGGCATAAAATAACATACAGCATGGCATTTGCATTACCTCTGCAAAATACGCACAATTTCATATCCAGATGGCTTACAAAAGCATGTGTGGTTAACTGTTTTTTCTCAACGATGCAACAAAAAACTGCTCAGATCGTGTTTGCCTACCTTGGGCCTAGGAACAGGTTTCTGTGGCTTCTTGTAGCCGAGTTTCTTCATGGCATTGTAGTATTTATTTTGTTTCTCTGTCATAAAGATATTTTGACCTCCTAAGTATGGAGACATACAGTTATTTCCTTGTGCATGTTAGTGACTAGAATGTTCTTGTGATGATATCAGGTTTTACAAATGTCATGCATACTGTGTTTGGTACTTAGTGATGCTAGGCCAGAGGGAGTCTACTTATCTTCTTTTTCTGTTGGTTGAAGTTGTCAATAATCACACCAATGAAAAGATTTAGGGTGAAGAAGGACCCAAAGATGATGAATATGACAAAGTAGATGTACATATAAAGGTTGTCCTCATACTTTGGCTGGTCCTCCACCTTGATGTAATGGAGAGCATAAAAAATATGTTTGTTGCAATACGGTTCTGGAATTAGAATTTCTCCAATTATAATGTAGTATGGATAAATAATAATTGTCTTACATTACGTGAATCCACGGCCTGATACATGATATCCATCCATCCTTTAAATGTTGCCTAGACATAAAAATCCTATGGATTATTAACAATTTTCACCCAAGACAGAATTTATTTTTAAGCGATATTGACATACATTTCTCTCAATAACCTAAAAAAATATTATCAAAATACAGAAATACTCTACCAAATTACAATACTTGTACATTATACTTTTCAACATTACTTTGTGAAGTTGTGGCCAAATGACTTGCCATATACGTATTTTCAAAAAGATTAAACTCAAACCTACTTTTCAGGTTGCACGTGGAATATTGTAAACAAGTTGTAAACATGTAATTTTGTAAACAAGTTGTAAACATGTAATTTTTAAAAAAAGTTGTAAACATGTAACCAAGAGTGCCGATTTGTCCTGATCTAAGCTAAATGGTTTTTTTGTAATGGAAATCACAACATGAGCTCAAAAATACTTCCAGAAATCATTGTCGGTGGACACAATCCACCGTGCCATTCGCTGTTGCCGGCTAAAACTCTACAGGTCAAAAAAGAAGCCATATCTAAACAGGATCCAGAAGCGCAGGCGTTTTCTCTGGGCCAAGGCTAATTAAAAATGGACTGTGCCAAAGTGAAAAACTGTTCTGTGGTCAGACAAATCAAAATTTGAAGTTTTTTTGGGAAATTGGGACGCCATGTCATCTGGACTAAAGAGGACAAGGACAACCCAAGTTGTTAACAACGCTCAGTTCAGAAGACATCTCTCATGGTATGGGGTTGCATGAGTGCTTGTGGCATGGGCAGCTTACACATCTGGACAGAAACCATCATTGCTGAAAGATATATCCAAGTTCTAGAACAGCATATGCTTCCATCCAGACGTTGTCTCTTTCAGAGAAGACCTTGCATTTTCCAACATGACAATGCCAGACAACATACTGCATCAATTACAACATCATGGCTGAGTAGAAGAAGGATTCGGGTACTGAAATGGCCAGCCTGCAGTCCAGGTCTTTCACCCATAGAAAACATTTGGCGCATCATAAAGAGGAAGATGTGACAAAGAAGACCTACGACAGTTGAGCAATTAGAAGCCTGTATTAAACAAGAATGGGACAACATTCCTATTCTTAAACTTGAGAAACTTGTCTCCTCAGTCCCCAGACATTTACAGACTGTTATAAAAAGAAGAGGGGATGCCACACAGTGATAAACATAGCCTTGTCGCAACAATTTTTTTGGAATGTGTTGATGCAATGATATTTGAAGTAAACTTATTTTTCCAATGAAATGATACATTTTCTCAGTTTCAACATTTCATATGTCATCTATGTTGTATTCTGAATAAAATATTGAAATTTGAAACTTCCACATCATTACATTCTGTTTTTGTTCACAATTTGTACAGTGTCCCAACTTTTTTGGAATGGGGTTTGTATGTCAGGAGAAGGTATAACATCTCTTTTGCCTTCTCGTTGGTATAATCCCAAACACAGTAGTCCTATCTCCACTGATGTCACTTGCAGATGAAGAGTAATGTTTACATATATGAGAACAAACTCTGCACTCTCAAGATTATTGCAAACTATTTTAATAATACGATTTCGGTCAGTTGTTGGATGTAGGAAGGGTGGGTGGGAAATGTGTTTGCAGCATTCCAAACAGACTCAAACATATTTAGAGGTCAGAGGGAGAAATAAAATAACAGTGAAATAATGAATTCAGTTGATGAAATACTTATGTCAATTACAACTATTTTAATGGGAGTTTCAGTATGGAATAAAGGTAAGGGCAAGAAGATACAAACACACAAATAAAAAGGAAAGGTTTAAGTAAACACATTTAAAAAATAACATAGGCTGAACATCTGCTCAAAAATACTTTTCTATAGTAATAATATCAAAACTTTACATTGAGTAAGGATATAATCTATCAGTGGCACAAACAGTTTCAACAGCCCAATCCCAATATCCAGACTCAGGCTTGAAGCATGTTCTTTAAGACTTAGGGCTGTCCCACTCTCATAGCTTCTAAAAGTGAGATTTTTTTAACAATGGCAAATGCAAGTGAGGAAATACCTGAAGAGCTGAGTAATTTCAATTTTGATCAAGTGTTATTGATTGGTAATATCCAACCATACATTTCGGCTGGAATACAGTGAGGAAGAAATATGGGAAGGGCTCCTGCCCAACTTTATCGGTTGAATCAATATAGCCGCTGTGTTGTTGCTGTCCACCGGGTGCTCTCAGTGGCAACAGAGACAGAACATGTTTTGTTGTTAAGAGTGGAACAAGGAAATGTTTTTGCTTTCAACCATCTCCTGCCAAGAAAATGATTTCATCTGTTTGTTAGATCATTAGAGGTTCAACGCTCAAATGGACCAAAGTGTTTTTGAAAAAACAGCCAGGCCAGATAGAGGACCAAATTATCACAGGTAAGGAGTTGATTTAACATCTACTTGGGTTAGCCATTATGGTTGTATACTTTTTGTTGCAATTGTTTGGAAATAACAATCAAAATATGAGTTAGAGCAATGGGTGAGTGGCTACCTGGCAAACTAGTACGTTGTCTGGGCTTTTCATCCAGCCCCTGGCCTATCTGGAGTGGAGGTAGGATCATTAGCTTCAATGTAGTTATCAGTGATTGTTTAAATAATTGGAGGAATTAACGTAAAATCTAAAATAATCCATTGCAGATTCAGGCTAAATCTGTACCCAATAAAGGGTTGTAGGGCTTAGCTCAGTGTTGTAGTACTCGAGACCGGTCTTTGTCTCGAGACCGGTCTCTAGACCACTTTTTAATGGTCGCATTTGTACTCGGTCTTGTCTCTGTCTCGGACATTGAGGACTCTGGACTTTTTTCAAGACCAGTCAAGACCATAACTGTGGAACTATCCCTAAATTGCCAGTATATTGTCTATTATTTGTTAACATCTTTGCTTTTATTGGATGTAAAACGTACTGATTCAAATCCAAGGAATAACGAGACTCATGGCTAATTATGTATTTTTTTTTACTGCTGTCCCCCATTCCTGCCCCCTTTCACTCGCACTCCCAAGAAAGTGAGCTGTATTTGTCTGGGAGTGGGAGAAGATGTCTGCAAAATCTTCAGTAATACAATTCGGCTACAAAAATCATAAAGAATATATTTGTAAAACAACATCCAGAAGAAAGCATACAGCTTCTTGTAAATACTGCAGTGCTTCAATTTCAGAGACGGTGGGGACTACCTCAAACTTTTATCGTCACTTAGAAAGGAAGCACAAAGAAGGTAAGCTATGAGAGTGATGTTAGCAAAGCTGGCTAGCTAACGTTAGCAACCTCCCTCGGATGGGGATTGAAAATCGGTTCCACCTGAGAAACGGTTCTAACAGAGCCATATATAAAGCCATCTTTATATACGGCTCTGGGTTCTTAGTTTTATGAACCATCGATATTGTATGCCCTCAGTGTTAACGAGTCCTCTTATAGATGCTCCTGCTCCAAAGCTAATTTTTGTCCCACCATAGTCTTATTTGATCAATGAGTAATGCAGACAAACTGCTGCGCGTGTGTAGCTAATGTTAAGTTACATCGACCTTAGCTAATGTCAGCTGCATACAGCTCCCAACATTAAAGCTACGCGCCGAGGTGACGCTCCCTCATTTGGGTGAGAGAGCTAACCTACAGATATGAGCAGAGAATGGAGACTGAGTAATGCGCCTCAACTTATATGAGAAATTACTAAATTAAATAGGTTATTGTATGGCACATGGCACGTTACTTTCAGAGAGCAAATTTTTAAGTTCCAATTTACAGTTGCAGATCAAATATATTACTTTTTACCAGCACACACTCTCTGGCTGATACCATATCAATAATTTAACTTCCTTGTTTACCTATTTGAAATATGTGATGGCCAAAATACCATCGATTTATATTGTGTTTACTTTTTGATGAAACGGCTCCCAAATAAATCAATAAATCAACCTCTTTGTATTAGATATCTTTTGTTGCTTTGATTACACATAAAAGCTATAAAAGACTCCACTTACAATAGTTGTTCCTAAACATCAACATTTCACTTATTATTACTGTATTCATTACAATACACAGCTTTTCTGGGCAGGCATGGTGGCCTAGGGAATAGCACTGTAGCCTCACAGCAAGAAGGTTCTGGGTCTGTGTCTGTGTCTGCGTGGGTTTCCTCCGGGTGCTCCGGTTTCCCCCACCATCAAAATACATGCAGGTTAGGTTTGGGATTACAGATGGAAATTAGCATCTATGCTATAATCTTGCTCATTTACCGTTTGTACAGAACTGTAAGATTGTTGATTAATGAGCACTGTCCCAAATAAATAAACAAACAATATTCAGAATTTTAAATGTTGAATATTTGGCATTGTTTTACACATTTACCTATGTGGTTTTGAAAAAAAAGGATTGTTGTTGGTTTAAAAACAACATAACTTTATGTGTTGTTTATAAAAGGCGGGAAAAGTTAAGACTTTAGTGATGAACAATGAATAATTGTTTTACATTCTGTACTAAATGATGGAAGTCAACCAGGAGTATTGAATAAAGATGGTTAAGTTTATTTCAGCTTTCAGTGTTTAATATCAGTGTTTTAATGGGAATGTGGATCTTTCAGATCAATTTGAGAGGCTCTTTTCATCATTTTTCACATTTTATTGTGTCATGTAGTGTGGGGCGCTGGTCTTGGTCTTGACTCAGTCTCGCCCTTTCTCGGTCTTGATCTCAGCTTGGTCTCAGCCCCTAAAAGTCTCGGTCTTGTCTCGGTCTCGGGTTAGGTGGTCTTGACTACAACACTGGTTTAGCTCTATATATTGTGAAATATATTCAAATTGCGGTGTATAATTTCTAGCTATTAGCCAAGTCCTTACACTAAATTAGACTCCACCGAAGTGACTCGCAGTGCACAAGTTTGCATTGAATTTCAAGTAAAATCCGATACATAATCAACCAAACTGTACTCTCGGCTGTTTTCGAAAAAAAATGCTGGAACAGCACTGTAGATGAAGTTAATCAGTCTAGGGTATCGTTTTGAAATACTATATTTAAAATGTTTTATTAACTCTGGAAATGTCCTGTAAGAAAGTCAAATTACAAACGGCTGTGACCCAAACACATTTTTGGATTAACAACTGTTGTGCACACCGATGCCACCTGGTGACCACTTTAAAAAAATAAAACTCCCCCTCTGCGCTAAATTTCACACTTTACTGACAAGATTAGATGTGGAACATCTGTAGCTCTGGGGTGTAAAGTCATTTTATTTTTTTATTTTATTTTTTATTTGACAGGGACAATCGACAGTAGGAGGCTCTCCCAGGATTAGCTACAGATGTAAATTTCATCTGCAGTCCCTGGGCAGGAGAATACCAAATCACAGTCATATAATAATATCTCCCTGCAAAAGGGAAATGTACAACACATTGTTCATCAATTAACAGTCCTACTGAAAATCACTGTTAAAAATCAATCCCCTGTTAAAAAATCAATGTTAAAAAATCAATCCCCTTGAATTGTACAACCTTGACAAGACAAGACACAAAAGTAAAACCTTTTACAGACTGCTTTTTAACCACATTTTTAAATGCAGCTTGAACTGTGCAAAAGTATGACACTGTCTAATATTGATTGGCAAATTGTTCTAGTTGCTAACAGCTCTTACAGAAAAAGCTGATCGACCAAACTTGGTTGCTCTAAAAGATGCTTCACAAACCCCTCTTAAAGAAGCTCTTGTTTGTATTATATTTTCTTTATGCAAAGAAACAAATGCTTTTAAGGGTGGGCGTATGGTCTGAGCACTGACAGGCTGACCTCCCACCCCTTCAACCTCTGCAGCAATGCTGGAAGCAGTCATACGCCTAATTCCCAAAGACAACCTCTGGATATGACGCTGAGCACATGCACTCAACTTCTTTGGTCCACCATGTCGAGGCCTGTTCTGATTGGAACCTGTCCTGTTAAACCACTGTATGGTCTTGGTCACCATGCTGCAGCTCAGTTTTAGGGTTTGGAAACCTTCTTATAGCCTAGGCCATCTTTATGTAGAGCAACAATTATTTTTTTCAGATCCTCAGAGAGTTCATTGCAATGAGGTGCCATGTTGAACTTCCAGTGACCAGTATGAGGGAGTGTGAGAGCGACAACACCAAATTTAATACACCTGCTCCCCATTCACACCTGAGACCTTGTAACACTAATGAGTCACATGACACCGGGGAGAGAAAATGTATAATTGGGCCCAATTTTTACATTTTTACTTGGGGGTGTACTCACTTTTGTTGCCAGCGATTTAGACATTATTGGCTGTGTGTTGAGTTATTTTGAGGGGACAGGAAATTTACACTGTTATACAAGCTGTACACTCAGGGATGGACTGGGACAAAAATTTGGCCCGGGACTTTGAAAGAAGCGGCCAGCGGGGGGGTGGCGTGCGCGCATACGCTGTATCTGTCGCTTTATGCGTCCGTCATTCACTCTGGGTTTCTCCTCATCGAAATATAGAGGAACTCTCTCTCTCTCGATTTGACAGCGGGGCCAGAGCACAGTTTTGCACTACTGTGGATGCAACAGTCAGTCCATTTCAGCCTACTGTCACCTGTTTATATACATTCAGAACTGTAACTGGCCGACCGGCCATCAAAGTAAAAAATGACGGCCTGTTCGGCCCGGAATGGACCGGCCGTTCGGGAAAACTCCCGATGGCCAGTCAGTCCCTGTGTTACTACTTTACATTGTAGCAAAGTGTAATTTCTTTAGGGTTGTCACATGAAAAGATATAATCATATATTTACAAAAATGCGAGGGGTGTTTTCACTTTTGTGAGATACTGTATTTGCGTCGGTTCATACAGTAGGTATTTCCCAAAGCAAAGCTAGAGGTGGAAAAACATACTGTATATTTCAACCAATACATACTATACAAATGAAAATTATTACACTGTAAGGTATAGTATGTAAGGTATATAAATCACAAATCAGGTGACTAAATTAATATGAGCAGTGTACACGCACCAGTGTTGAGCTAAATGATTAGTAATGAACATGTATTGATACTCACTACTTGCAGGAGGGAAAGAAATCCCATGCCCACGCTGTCAAAGTTGAGCTTGGCGTTCATCCAGTGCACTTCGTAATTCTGTGTTATTAGTTCCAAGCAGTCAGTTTTGTTGTTTACATCATAAACAGGAAAAATCTCCTCAGAGGTGGTGTTGTAGCAGGAATAGAACTTCCCAGCAAACAGGTTGACCCCCATGATGCTGAAGATGAGCCAGAAGATGAGGCACACGAGCAGCACGCTGAAGATGGAAGGAATGGCCCCCACTAGAGCGATTACGACTACCTGAAATAAAACCATATCTACATATCAGGGAATCACATACTAAAACCATGTCATCATCTCAGAGAATCTGCTACTAAAACCATGTCATCATTTCAGAGAACCTGCTACTAAAACC
>JACXGM010020820.1:7374-17692 GCA_016801145.1 Umbra pygmaea | reverse complement strand
TTAGTCATTGTGTGTTACCTGGATGTAAGTTGCGTTAGTCATTGTGTGTTACCTGGATGTAAGTTGCATTAGTCATTGTGTGTTACCTGGATGTAAGTTGCATTAGTCATTGTGTGTTACCTGGATGTAAGTTGCATTAGTCATTGTGTGTTACCTGGATGCGTAACCATAGCTGTTTATTGGTCATCTCCATCCTCTTGAAATTGTTCTCCACTTCCCTAGTCCTCTGCATGTCCTTCTGCATCCTCTTGATGTACTCTACAGATGCCCTCAGTATAGTGCCCTTATTCCAGCGCACGTCCCTACAACATTCCACAAGGTCCCCCACCCAGTGAGCACAGCATAAACACACCAAACAAAACTTGCCAAAATGGCCAATCAGCCGGGGGACTTACAGGTCATTGGTCTTGGGGATCATGCCTCCCAACTCTTTAATACGGTCATTGATGTTGAACCTCCTCCTTCTCTCAACTACAGAACAAAAAAGGAGAAAGAATGAGCGGACATCACCAGGAAACAAACACAGGGACATACACGTGGCGTAATACAGTTGTGGTCAAAAGTTTTCTGCTTCAGTGTTCTTTGATCTTTTTGTCAGTTTATTAATTTTGCCTTATGACAAGGTGCTACATCATGCTGGAAAAGACATTGGTCGTCACCAAATTGTTTTGGTTGGAAGACGTTGCTCTCACACATGAATGGTCTCATGATGCTTTACTGTTGGCACGACACAGGACTGATGGTAGCGCTCACCTTGTCTTCTCCGGACAAGGTGTTTTTCGGATGGCCCAAACAATAGGAAAAGGGATTCATCAGAGAAAATTACTTTACCCCAGTTCTCAGCAGCCCAATCCCTGTACCTTTTGCAGAATATCAGTCTGTCCCTGCTGTTTTTCCTCCAAGTGGCTTCTTGACTGCCTGCCCTATTTGACACCAGGCCATCCTCCAAAAAATCTTCACCTCATTGTGCGCACTCACACCTGCCTGCTGCCATTCCGGTGGTGCCCCGATCCCACAGCTGAATCAACTTTAAAAGACGTATTTTAAAAGTCCTGGCATTTGCTGGAATTTCTTGAGTGCCCTGACGCCTTCTTCACAACAATTGAACCTATCAACTTGAAGCAAAGCAGCGATGACAGCACATGTTTCCTTGCAGGTAACCATGGTTGACAGAGGAAGTAGAATGATTTCAAGCACCACCCTCCTTTTAAAGCTTCCAGTCTGTTATTCTAACTCAATCAGCATGACAGAGTGATCTCCAGCGTTGTCCTCATCAAAACCCTCACCTTTGTTTTCAAGACAATCACTGACATGATGGCAGCTGGTCCTTTTGTGGCAGGGCTAAAATGCAGTGGAAATGTTTTTTTGGGGATTAAGTTTGTTTTCCTGGCAAAGAGGGACTTTGCAATTCATCTGATCACTCTTCATGACATTCTGGAATATATGCAAATTGCCATCATTAACATTAAGGCAGCAGACTTTGTGAAAACGTTTGACCACGACTGTAGACACTGAATAAAGTATTAGGGAAGTTTTGACATTACATTCTGCACAAAATGAAAGATATGTATGTATGTATGATTGTATACTGATATAGGGTTACAGCCAGGCAGAAAAAAGGACAGCATATTTTAACCTGCAATGTACTACTACCACACACCATAAAAAACAAGTGTCAGAAGCAATTAGGCTTTAGTGCAAGAACAGCAAAAATCTGTGGGTTAACCATCCACCTGTGTCAGCTGTATTCAAACAGAGTGAGAGAGAGGGACAGGAAAGTGTACTTTAAGAGCTAGTAAAAACTAGATCATTCTTGAAAAATTGCACACTCAATCATACTGTATTATTAGGACTAGGGAAAAAGAGAAGAGACATAGAAAGATCATGACTGAGACACAGAGACGAGTGAGGCAGACAGACAGACAGGTAGGCAGACAGACAGACAGACAGGTTTTACACTCACTCAGGTTGTGGTTGTCTTTCTTCTGTCTCTCCTTGGCCATGGCCCGGGCTTCTGCATCTTGACAAAAATCAAAAGCAATGAATTCCCACTGTCCCCAGCCAACCCATAACCAATACCAATCAACTGGTGTGGATTAACAATTATGGAACAAATGATCCATAACATATTATAAGTCTACCATCACTGTAAAGCATGCATTATATTTCTCTGTAAAGCATGCATTATATTTCTCTGTAAAGCATGCATTATATTTCTCTGTGAAGTATACATTATATTTCTCTGTGAAACATGCATTATATTTCTCTGTAAAGCATGCATTATATTTCTCTGTGAAGCAAACATTATATTTCTTTGTGAAGCATGCATTATATTTCTCTGTGAAACATATATTATATTTCTCTGTGAAACATGCATTATATTTCTCTGTAAAGCATGCAGTATATTTCTCTGTGAAGCAAACATTATATTTCTTTGTGAAGCATGCATTATATTTCTCTGTGAAACATGCATTATATTTCTCTGTGAAACATGCATTATATTTCTCTGTGAAACATGCATTATATTTCTCTGTGAAACATGTATTATATTTCTATGTGAAGCATACATTATATTTCTCATAATGTTTTTGTCATTATAATTTCTCATAATTTATAATATTCTAAAAAAACAAATGAATTATTTAACAGTAAAGATTTGACAATTACAGCCTATATTTACACTTTTGAGACAATCTCCCATTTAATTTAACAGTTCAAAATAACTGAACACTCAATCCCTTTAAAACCCGGTCAAATATGTAGAATGGAAAGAAAAATGATGTGCTAACATACGGTATTTAACACCAGCTCTAAAAACAAAGGCACACTCAGTTGATTGCTGTGTGCCTAAGTTAATCTCTGATAGGCTGTCACAGCTGTGCGTGTGGCTGTGATTGGTCCTACCCGTCAGCTCTCGTTTGATGGCCAGGTTAGCAGGGCAGGAGTTACTAGTCATGGCGATGGACTGGCCCGTCATCCCAGGGCCTGTGTACACATCCAAGTGACTGCTGGACAAGGGCAGCTGGTCAGGGGGCACACATTAGCGTTAAGACCTCATCAGCAACTTTTCACTCTGTAGTATCATTAACACAGCCAATATGTAGAATCACTCCTTCGACCATTAAAGCTGAATGAACAATGGGTTCAAAATGAATATAAGTAACTTCCTTTAGATGGGGAAACAATAGTTAGACTCACTGAGATCCAAGTATAAAAGCCTTTCTACTTGGATAATCACTAGACACACAATAACACTCACAAATATCTCAGAAAGGAAGGTGTGAAATGTGTGATGGTGAGGGATTAACATGTCTACTGATCATATTGGTGTACGGAGATATTCAATATGTAGAAATCACCTTCATTATGACACAGACTTAGTGACGGGTTACTTTGGTTGGCTCTCTACTTGTGATTGTAACATTAGAATTGACAAAATAGTTCAGTTGGGTGTCTTGTTTGACTTTTATGGGGTCATTTAGTGTGTAAGTCCGGTTAGCCCTCTGAGCCCAAGGAGACATTATAAACGTGTTACATGTTTAGTAGCAGGCTGTAAAGAACAGATAGCAGTAGATAGCAGGTCAATTTCACACCGTGCTGCTTCTAAATGCCTCCGTTCTTAAACAATCATTGACTTTCTGCCCATCTCCCTTTTAGTCTCTCCAATGCTTTTCTCCGAGCTGGTCTTTAACTCTGCCTTTGCGTAGACAAGGAGGCTAGCGCTTCTCCTCTGTTGCTCCCTTGGGCTACTACTGGTCAGGCAACCTGATGAATTACTTAATGAAGAAACATGCTGGTACAAAATAACAGAAACACTTGAGTCATCCAAGAGTATGTGGTTCAATATGTCTTCTACAATACAAATGTGGTTTGGTAGATAAGGGGACTAGATATCTTATCACTGCTACTCTTAAAAGGAAGCCAGATCACACAAACCGACAGTCACAAAAAGCACACCTCTGTGCACTCATCAATCAGATAGATCTACACTGATCCCATCATCCATAGAGTCTGTCATTTATTTGACAACATGGCTATGTTGTGTAAACATCTTTGTTAACCCCTGGTATTCTCTGTGCTGTGTTAAATAAACCCATGGTATTATCCTTGCTGTGTTAAATAAACCCCTGGTATTCTCTGTGCTGTGTTAAATACACCTCTGGTATTGTCTGTGCTGTGTTCAATAAAACACTGGTATTCTCTGCGTTGTGTTAACCACTGGCATTATCTGTGATGTGTTAAATAAACCTCTGGTATTCTCTGTGCTGTGTTAATTAAACCCCTGGTATTCTCTGTGCTGTGTTAAATGAACCCCTGGTATTCACTGTGCTGTGTTAAATAAACCCCTGGTATTCTCTGTGCTGTGTTAAATAAACCCCTGGTATTCTCTGTGCTTTGTTCAATAAGCACCTGGTATTATTGGTGCGGTGTAAAAAAACAGGTATTCTCAATGCTGTGTTAAATAACCCCTGGTATTCTCTGTGCTGTGTTAAATAAACCCCTGGTTTTCTCGATGATGTGTTAAATAACCCCTGGTATTCTCTGTGCTGTGTTAAATAAACCCCTGGTTTTCTCGGTGCTGTGTTAAATAACCCCTGGTATTCTCTGTGCTGTGTTAAATAAACCCCTGGTTTTCTCGGTGCTGTGTTAAATAACCCCTGGTATTCTCTGTGCTGTGTTAAATAAACCCCTGGTTTTCTCAATGCTGTGTTAAATAACCCCTGGTATTCTCTGTGCTGTGTTAAATAAACCCCTGGTTTTCTCGGTGCTGTGTTAAATAACCCCTGGTATTCTCTGTGCTGTGTTAAATAAACCCCTGGTTTTCTCGATGCTGTGTTAAATAACCCCTGGTATTTTCTGCGCTGTGTTAAATAACCCCTGGTTTTCTCTGTGCTGTGTTAAATAACCCCTGGTATTCTCTGTGCTGTGTTAAATAACCCCTGGTATTGTCTGTGCAGTGTTCCCAAGCTTTCCTCCAACTTCCAGATTCCAGAGATTCCAGGGAGTTTACCATAATAATCCTGCTCACGGATTAGCTGATGACTTTCATTGATTAGTGGAATCAGTGTTGAAGGAACGCTAATGAGAAACCCTTTTAAAGCACAGGGATGTGTAAAGGTAGCTAATATGAGTCCTGGAGAAACTAAGAAGTCAGACAAAACAATACAAAAAAAATCTTCAGAGTTGTGGCACATGTGATTTTAGCGATGCAACAGGAATACCATTCTTACTATAACAAGCAAGCAACTATGCACAGGCCCACAATATACTGTCCACAAATATATAGAGATCAAAAAGCACTCGGAAGGGATAATTAACTGCCAAGTTGTAGAGCTGTGTATTTAAAGATCAACTGAGTGTTCAAGAGCTCATCAACACAAAGAGTGCAACCAACAGAAACCTAGAGGGAGAACAGAAAGAGAGACAGAAACATTCTTGCAGTCTTCTCCCAAATGCCTGAGTAGTTCCCTAACTGTTACCACAGTGACATGGCTCAGCTGAACCCTATCGGACCTGCTCCCACCCATCATCCAGCCAGCCTGCACCCCCAGGGCCTCAGAGCAACATTCACCCCCTAATCAGAGACCCGAGGCTGGGAGTTAGCGCTGCCCCGGCCACCGAACCCATCCCTCACAAACCCTGGGGGGGCAGAATTCTTCTAACTCCACTGCCTCCCTTATGAACAAGATAGGGAACAAACACATGACCCTCTTATTCCCAGCTACACACACACAGACACACAGACACACATAAGAGTGCAGACCTCTTACCAGTTGGATCTGTTCTCCATCTATCACTTCCACAATGGCGTAGGACTTGTTCACCTCCTTCATACTTTTCTGCTGACTTTCTCACTCTCTCTCACTTACTCGTTCACTCGCTCCTACCCTCCTCAGAGACTAACGTCCTTCTCACCGACTCCCTCTCTCTTCTACCTCTCCACAAAGCTTAAATGAACTTTCCCCTAACTGGACTTTCAGCCTGTTTTTCCCCTCTCGCAAATTACCCTCATCCCCCGCCCCCCCCCACCCCCCGCCTCTTCCTCCTCTCCTCCCCTCTTCCTCTCTTTCCAAATGCGTTGTAAGCAAGTTGAACTCTAACTGGCGGTGGTTTAATTGTTAATTGGGGGGCATTTATTAAAAACTAAAGCTCTGTGCTTCGCTCTAAAATGGACACTCTCAGACTACTGCCCTTTTCAACGACAGGAATGCCTCTTTCTCTCAGGTCCAAAAGCGCAGCCCTTCACGTCAATAATTTAAATCAATTAAATACATTTAAAAAATCAAGGACTGGAGTCCTTGAAGACAAATAAAAGGTTCCCCTAGGGTGGAATGGCAGCAGCCACTATAGATCAGCAGTTACTCATTAAACACAGCCTGATCAGGGAACAGACATAGATACGCAAGACAACATCAGGCCTCTATAAAGTTTGAGAAGCTTCATGTAAAATCAGACAAAAAAACCTACAACAACAAGCCCCATAGCTGTGAGAGAAGACAGTAAAAAACAGACTAGGGTGGAGCTGAAGACAGAGGGATTCTTATTTACAGAACAAGGAATTTCTTCCTCCCGTCAGAACTCTGTCACAGATTCAGAAGGGATAGGTTGACATAATTCACCTATTGACTCACACAGGGACTGGCTGAAAACAACCACAATACAGCAGCAGGACAGCAGGTTAGGACAACAGGGTAGGACAGAAGTATGGGACAGCAAGTTAGGACAGGAAAGACACGGGTGCGACAGCTGAGACATGGCTGGTAGAAGTCTGAGAAAGACAGGTCTGTTAAGAGGATGGGGTGAAAGGGTAGTAGAAGCACTAATACAGGGGTAAAGAAGCAGTAATAGATGGTTAAAGAAGCAGTAACAGATGGTTAAAGAAGCAGTAATAGATGGGTAAAGAAGCAGTAATAGATGGGTAAAGAAGCAGTAATAGATGGTTAAAGAAGCAGTAACAGATGGTTAAAGAAGCAGTAATAGATGGGTAAAGAAGCAGTAATAGATGGTTAAAGAAGCAGTAATAGATGGTTAAAGAAGCAGTAATAGATGGGTAAAGAAGCAGTAATAGATGGGTAAAGAAGCAGTAATAGATGGTTAAAAAAGCAGTAACAGATGGGTAAAGAAGCAGTAATAGATGGTTAAATAAGCAGTAATAGATGGGTAAAGAAGCAGTAACAGATGGGTAAAGAAGCAGTAATAGATGGGTAAAGAAGCAGTAATAGATGGGTAAAGAAGCAGTAATAGATGGTTAAAAAAGCAGTAACAGATGGGTAAAGAAGCAGTAATAGATGGTTAAATAAGCAGTAATAGATGGGTAAAGAAGCAGTAACAGATGGGTAAAGAAGCAGTAATAGATGGGTAAAGAAGCAGTAATAGATGAGTAAAGGAGCAGGGACATCTTAAAGCCACATTAACACAGGTTAATGTGTTAATCGGGGCGCAGATGTCTCAGTGGGTAGGGAGTCAGACTTGTAGTCAGAAGGTTGCCAGTTCGATTCCCGACTGAGCCAAATGTCGTTGTGTCCTTGGGCAAGACACTTTACCCTAATTGCTCCCAGGTCGTTGCTGTAAATAAGAAACTGTTCTTAGTCAATTTACCTGGTTAAATAAAGGTTAAATAAAAAAATAAAAAAAATTAATGTACGATATATTTCGAGGTGTACTGGCTTCAGCATTCTAGTCAAACACACGGCTAGTAGTTTGTTTCCTATGTTCAATTTTAAAGAGCAATGTGCAGGTTTGTACACCCCTATATAGCATAGTGTAGATTAATGTTAAACAACTAGATTTTCAAAACTGGAGAAATATATATAACTGCCATAAACAATATTTTTAAATGAAAAAATAACGTCCGCATCTATAAATCACTGACCGGAAATGACGTTACCGGAGGGAGTCTGGCGAAGTTCATGCTCAAATTACAATGGACGTGGATGACGAAACCAAGCTCTCACTATTATTGCTTCTCTAAAACTCTAAAATTTTCTCTATACCTCGCTCTGTCTCTCACCACTGCTAACTAAATCTACATCCACAATGCGAGAGCAGAGCGCAAGCTTGTATTTACCTCTGCCTACGTCATATGACGCGTTGCTAGTGGGACAGGGGTATTACAGACCATACCTTATAATGGGCCCATTTTCATCAAAATCCTGCTTTAGATTTTGGGTAACATAGGTGTTTTTAAAAGGCCTCTTCCGACCATATTAC
Organism: Umbra pygmaea; assembly: GCA_016801145.1. Lineage (NCBI taxonomy): Eukaryota > Metazoa > Chordata > Actinopteri > Esociformes > Umbridae > Umbra > Umbra pygmaea. The sequence goes on along the minus strand of JACXGM010020820.1, from coordinate 9,481 downwards.
GTACTAAATCAGTTAAGAATTTAACCTGCACATTGCTCTTTAAGCGTTTGCTAAGCTACGTAAATCGCTTTCCCTAAACTTAGTCAGTTCCATGAGTGTATTAATGGTTGCATTTTTTGCTCAGGTCATTTCACACATCAACGTTGGTAGCTTACTGCTTGACTGCTGGCACGTTGTGACAAAATCACTTGTGCGGAGCATGTTGGATGCTTGATCAATATGCTTTCATACAAAAAGCATGACATTTTCATGTGCAGCCTTTAATGTGTTTCAATGGTAGACTGTTGTGACTGTAACTGAAACGCAAACATTTGCAGGTAAATTTACTGACCGGGTTGACAGCAGATATTCACTTGCCCTAACTGTTCCTACCTTCCCTGGGGCAACGAGCCACTGTTCATTTTGGACCATGCCTTGCATAAGCACATCAACCCAAAAGAGGTCAGGCCTTGACAAGCCCAGCGAGGTTCAGAATGCCAATAGAACAAGTCTAACATGTTAGCCCTAAGCTGCAATATCTGTCTACATGTAGGACGTGACACACTACTTACTGTGTTGGACATCTGGACAGGGTCTATGTACTGCTGGATGTCATCATAGCTTGACTGCATGCTGATGATGTCATCGATGACCTCATCCATCTGAGCCAAAAACAGGAGAGAAAACAGCTGTTAATTTACCTCTACGATGATATGTACACACTCACAGTGATAGCAGAGGATAGAAACAAAGGCAGCAATGTTGTTCAAACAGAGTTCAACCTTTCTTGCAAATTGGTTCCAAACAATGGTGTTGGATAAAGTCAGTTCCCTATTTAAAATGTATAAACACTGAAGTGTTAAAAGGAAATATGACTTGAACAGTTTAACAGTTATCATGAACATTTTATTGAACGTTTATCGACCATCTCTTGCACCTTGAACAACAGCCTACCTACAAAATGGGCCATTGAATAATGATCTGTGATTCACTTACAAAATGAATAGTAAACAGTTCTGATGACTGACTTGATGTTAACTAGCTAACTCGTTAGTGCAAGATAACTGGCCAACTGTTCTGGTGAGGTTAGCAACATTTTGGTTAGCTTAGGTTGAAGTTTATTTGTGTTGTTTTTCTCCGGTGGTTATGGACTGCCCTTCTGACCTTCACTGTTTAAAATCTGCTCAGATCGGTTGTAGAGGATCCTAGCACTGCTCTTCGTTGTTTTGTATGAGTGAGTGTAAGTAAGTGGGTTCAAAGGGCAGTGTGTGCTATCTCCTGTCATTCGTTAAACTGTAATTACTTTAGCAAGGCCATAATAGAGCATTTAGAGTGCAATGACAATCAGAGCTAGTTAGCCTCTGTTAGCGAACAGAGCAATCTTTGGGCGACAACTTTATAGGGCTGGCCATGATTACTGATGACACCACTATCAGAAGCTACCCTTCACATACACACCACAAGCATGTGTACATACACACACACCACAAGCATGCACGCACACACACGCACACGCACATTTACACAGCAGATATGGTAGAGGTGACATTGGCTCAGGCCCATCATTCTTACAAGAAGATACAATGCTGTCATTATGAGGCCTTCATAAACTTTGAGGAGAATATCGTGTAATCCATAACTCGTTTCTCTTTATAGACAGGCAATCCAATTATATAGGTCTATATTGCATGGCTATATATTTAAGCACTCACTGTTCAAGGCTTTATGAAATTAAGGGAATTTGGCCATTCTTTATGACATGTCTTTTCAGATCATGTCAACGCAAGTAAAAACACACTGAAGTACAGTTCAACAGTTTCTGCAAGATTATCACAGCTGAAAGGGGATTTTCTGTTTGTCTAGACGTGAGCTTTAGTTCAGCATGTTTGCAGATGTGTGTGCTTTTGTCAACTGTGCAAGAAGACCTGTGTGCTTTTCTGCATTAGTACTTCTGTGTTTTTCTGCATGTGTGGTTACACTGTCCACTCCATTAGCTGTCCACATTGATTTAAATTTAAATTTCCTCGCTAAGTACTGTATCTGTGTGTGTGTATCTGTGTGTGTGTGTGTGTGTGTGTGTGTGTGTGTGTGTGTGTGTGTGTGTGTGTGTGTGTGTGTGTGTGTGTGT
>JACXGM010020819.1:0-17593 GCA_016801145.1 Umbra pygmaea | reverse complement strand
CACACACACACACACACACACACACACACACACACACACACACACACACACACACACACACACACACACACACACACACACACACACACACACACACACACACACACACACACACACACACACACACAAGCACTCAGACGTTCCTTTCTGTCCTCAGGAATGTTTATAAGGACTACCGTCAGCTGGAGTTGGCCTGCGAGAGTCAGGAGGAGATAGATGGTTGGAAAGCCTCCTTCCTTAGAGCCGGCGTGTATCCTGAACGCGTCACGGTACCACACACACAAAGTTACTTTAGCCCCTAAACATGTTGTAACTCCAACCGGTTCAAAACTTTTGCACGCACAGTATTTAAATGTTTAACATCGTCTCCGATTCTCATCCTCTCCCATTCTTCTTTCTCTGTGCCATTTGTTGCTGTTGAACCAAATAGGAAAAGGAAGGCAAGGTACGTGCTCTGAGTTCCAACTCATGGTCCCATCTAAACAATGCTCTCCACACCAATGCCCAAGTTCTAGTATTAGCAATTTAATTTGATACTATACTTTGATGGCTGTAATGATTTACATAGCCTGCCCGCTGGTCTTAACTCATTGGCTATTTTTAATCAACGACCCAGTGATTTATCATTTGCATAAGATTTAGCAGTCACTCTTGGCAGGTTTTACAATAGCTGTATAGTACAGCCATTTAATTAGAATAAGCTAAGAAAATTAAACCTGCAAAATATAATGGGGCAACTTACAGAAGTAACTATTGGTCTGCTGTGAACATACTCCAAATCTTAGGCAATAGTACATTTGCTTGATTTCAGATACACCATGAAGGAAGGAGTATAATGGTTATTGAAAAGACAAGGGCAGTACCATTGTTGCAGTAATGTAGTGGTATAGTACAAGCTCTATTGTATGGTGGCCATATACCAAACTGCATTGTGTGGTTTAACCGCAAGGCCACAGTGGTTATGCAATCTGACTAGTGTTTGAAAGGTCCGTGGCTCTAAATCCCCCATCCACTAATGTGAAGGTTCTGTTGTTTTCTCCTGTTGAGTAACATTCCCACCAGGTCCTTGCTGTTAATACAGATTTGTTTCCATATTAATTTACCTTGTACTACAATCAAGGTTAAAAAATCATGGGACATGTCTTTGATTCAGATATATAAATTAGTACACTCAAAATCGTGAGCAACTTTTACAGATTTTGGCAAAGGGTGAACTTTCAAAAACATAGTCTATTATGTAAAATATTCTACCTTTGGAAACAAAAAAACAGATGTTTCATCAAGGACCAGGTAACTCATTGCCTCTAGTTTCTCTGTGCCAAATCATTTAAAAAGGTTTAGCAGTCTAAGCTTGAGTTAGTTGACCGTGGTAACACAATAAAAAAACAAGAATAACAATAGATTTTCCAGGCTTGTGAATGTCTGGAAAACCACTAATAAAGGAACTGGCATTGAGGCATGATTCAAGACAAAGTAGGAGAATAGGAGACATGTTGTCTCCAATGGTTAGCCAGCACCAGAAATGTGTGTGTATGTATTGGCTCAATGTCAGGTATTTCCAGGCTGGTCAGGAAGAATATACTGTGGATTTTATTATGAGCTGTTATATTGAGGATAGTTTCAGTGCTGTTTTTTATTAGAGAACTAACTTATCCTCATCAACTTATTTCTTTCTTTCTCCTTATTATTCATCTCCCTGACTATCCCCTCCAACCCCAATCCCGGTCTTATCGTCCACAGAGTGACAGCGGAGATGGAGAGAACAGCTCAGACAACTTGATGAATTCCATGGATCCCCAGCTGGAGAGGCAAGTGGAAACCATCCGTAATCTAGTGGACTCGTACATGGCCATCGTCAACAAGACCATCAGGGACCTCATGCCCAAAACCATCATGTACCTCATGATCAACAATGTGAGTTCTAGACTGCCAGTATAGTCATACAGTCATACAGTTATACAGTCATACAGTCATACAGTCATACAGTCATACAGTCAAACAGTAATACAGTCAAACAGTAAATCAATCATACAGTAAATCAATCATGCACTCATACAGTAATACAGTCATACAGTAATACACTCAAACAGTCATACAGTCATACAGTAATACAGTCATACAGTCATACACTCAAACAGTCATACAGTCATACAGTAATACAGTCATACAGTAATACAGTCATACAGTCATACACTCAAACAGTCATACAGTAATACAGTCAAACAGTCACACAGTCACACAGTAATACAGTCATACAGTCATACACTCAAACAATCATACACTAATACAGACAAACAGTAATAAAATCATATAGTCATACAGTAATACAGTCGTACATTCATACAGTTATACAGTAATACAGTCAAACAGCAATACAATCATACAGTATAACAGTCATACAGTAATACAACCATACAGTAATACAGTCATACAGTCATACAGTCAGACAGTCAAACAGACATACAGTTACACAGTAATACAGTCAAACAGCAATACAATCATACAGTCTAACAGTAATACAGTAATACATTAATACAATCATACAATCATACAGTCATACACTAATACAGTCAAACCTTGATACAATCATACAGTCATACAATAATACAGTCGTACAGTCATACAGTTATACAGTAATACAGTCAAACAGTAATACAGTAATACAGTCAAACAGCAATACAATCATACAGTCTAACAGTCATACAGTAATACAGTCTAACAGTCATACAGTAATACAATCATACAGTAATACAGTCATATAGTCATACAGTCAAACAGTTAAACAGTCATACAGTTATACAGTAATACAGTCAAAGAGCAATTCAATTATACAGTCTAACAGTAATACAGTAATACATCAAAACAATCATACATTCATACAGTAATACAGTCATACGTTTATACAGTCATACAATCATACAGTAATACAGTCATACAGTCAAACAGTATTTCCGTCATACAGTTATACAGTCATATATTCCACCAGTAGTACACTAATACAGTAGTACAGTGATACAGTAATACACTGTCAAACAGTAATACACTCACACAGTCATAAAGTAATATGGTAATACAGTCATACTCTCATACAATCATGCAGCCATACAGTAATACAGTAATACAGTCAAACAGTAATACAAACACACAGTAATACAGTAATACACTCACACACTCATACAGTAATACAGTCAAACAATAATACAATCAAACAGTCATACAGTTATACAGTAATACAGTCTTACAGTAATACAGTCATACAGTCTAACATTAATACAGTAATACAGTAATACAGTAACATAGTCATACAGTCATATAGTTATACAGTCATACAGACAAACAATAATACAGTCAAACAGTCATACAGTTATACAATCATACAGTCATACAGTAATACAGTCTTACAGTAATACAGTTATACAGTCTAATAGTCATACAGTCTAATAGTCATACAGTCTAATAGTCATACAGTAATACACTCATACAGTAATACAATCTTAAAGTATTACAGTCATAGTCTAACATTAAAACAGTAATATAGTCATACAGTAATACAATAATACAGTCATACAGTTATACAGTCATACAGACAAACAATAATACAGTCAAACAGTCATACAGGTATACAGTTATACAGTCATACAGTAATACAGTCTTACGGTAATACAGTCATACAGTCTAATAGTCATAAAGTCTAATAGTCATACAGTAATACTGTAATACAGTCATACAGTAATACAATCATACAGTCATACAGTAAAACAGTTACACAATCAAACAGTCATACATTAATACAATGAAACCGTCATACAATCATACAGTCAAGCAAAACATTAATGTAATCATACAGTCATATAGTCATATAGTCATATAGTCATATAGTCATACAATCATATAGTCATACAGTCCTATAGTCATACAGTCATACAGTCATAAAGTAATAAAGTCAAACAGTCATACAGTCATACAGTCAAACAATCATATAGTCATACAGTCCTATAGTCATACAGTCATACAGTCATAAAAATCATACAGTCATACGGTAAACAGTCATACAATCATACAGTAGAGTCACATAGTAATAAAGTCATACAGTCATACCAGCCTTGTCTTTGAATCAGTGTCTAATCTGTCACTGTTGGGAAACCAGCTAGCCTGTGGGAAAAAAACTATTTTATCTCTGGCAACTCTTCCCTGGTTCATTGTTTTAAACAAGAACATACTTTGTGAATTCCCCCCTCTCGTTCTCGCACAGACCAAGGAGTTCATTAATGCAGAGTTGCTGGCCAACCTCTATCATTCTGGAGACCAGAACAGCCTGATGGAGGAGTCTCAGGAACAGGCCCACCACCGCGATGAGATGCTGCGCATGTACCATGCCCTGAAGGAGGCCTTGAACATCATCGGAGATATAAGCACCACCACCGTCACCACGGCCGTTCCACCGCCCGTCGACGACTCCTGGCTGAAGCCAGGGGGAAACAACCCTGGAGGCCGGTATGAATGGATGGAGAGAGGGAGGGGCATGTTGGGATCTGCTCTGAGGGGAAGGGACAGAGAGAGAGAGAGATTATGGACATGAAAGAATGTGGGACAGATGAGGCGAGGCAATAAGGACTGCATGCTAGTCCTGGATGTTACTCTGGTGTTGTAGCCCCTCCTACTGGTGTGGATGAGAAGACACACTGTCTGGGTTTGTGTCTCCCCCTTCAGGTCTCCAGCCACCAGTCCTACTCCAAACAGAAGGGCTCCCCCAGGCCCCCCTGGCCGCCCCCTCTCCCGTGGCTCTGCCCCTGGCCTCCCACCAGGGCCCCCTGTCCCCTCTCGCCCTGGAGCTTCTCCAGACCCCTTCAGTGGGCCCCCCCCATCGGTCCCCACCAGGCCTAACCGCGCCCCCCCCGGTGTGCCCAGGTCAGTTGAACTAAACCCAAACAATACATAACCATGAAGGCCTATAATTGCATCGCCTCTTTACAGAGTCTGTATTATATAGAGTCTGTATGATATAGGGTCTGTATTATATAGGGTCTGTATTATATAGGGTCTGTATTATATAGAGTCTGTATTATATAGAGTCTGTATTATATAGATTCTGTATTATATAGGGTCTGTATTATATAGAGTCTGTATTATATAGAGTCTGTATTATATAGAGTCTGTATTATATAGAGTATGTATTATATAGTCTGTTTTATATAGAGTCTGTATTATATAGACTATGTACACTATTATATAGAGTCTATATTATATAGAGTCTGTATTATAATCTGTATTATATAGAATCTGTATTACCGAATATAGAGTCTGTATTATATAGACTATGTGCAGTATTATATAGAGTCTGTATTATATAGACTATGTATAGTTTTATATAGAGTCTGTATTATATAGACTATGTATAGTTTTATATAGAGTCTGTATTATATAGAATCTGTATTACCGAATATAGAGTCTGTATAATATATACTTTGTACAGTATTTTATAGAGTCTGTATTATATAGAATCTGTTTTATATAGAGTCTGTATTATATAGACTATGTATAGTTTTATATAGAGTCTGTATTATATAGAGTATGTATTATATAATGTCTGTATTATATAGACAAGGTACAGTATTATATAGAGTCTGTATTATATACACTATGTATAGCTTTATATAGAGTCTGTATTATATAGAATCTGTTTTATAGAGAGTCTGTATTATATACACTATGTATAGTTTTATATAGAGTCTGTATTATAAAGAATCTGTATTATATAAAGTCTGTATTATATAGAGTATGTATTATATAAAGTCTGTATTATATAGACAAGGTACAGTATTATATAGAGTCTGTATTATATAGAGTCTGTATTTTATAGAGTCTGTATTTTATAGGGTCTGTATTTTATAGGGTCTGTATTTTATAGGGTCTGTATTATATAGAGTCTGTATTATTTAGAGTCTGTATTATATAGAGTTTGTATTATATACAGTATGTATTATATAAAGTCTGTATTATATAGACAAGGTACAGTATTATATAGAGTCTGTATTATATAGAGTCTGTATTTTATAGAGTCTGTATTATATAGAGTCTGTATTATATAGAGTATGTATTATATAAAGTCTGTATTATATAGACAAGGTACAGTATTATATAGAGTCTGTATTTTATAGAGTCTGTATTTTATAGGGTCTGTATTTTATAGGGTCTGTATTTTATAGGGTCTGTATTATATAGACTATGTATAGTTTTATAGAGTCTGTATTTTATATAGAGTCTGTATTATTCAGAGTCAGTATTATATAGAGTTTGTATTAGATAGAGTCTGTATTATATAGAGTCTGTATTATATAGATTCTGTATTATATAGAGTCCGTATTATATACTGTATTATATAGAGTCTGTATTATATAGAGTCTGTATTATATAGACTATGTACAGTATTATATCGAGTCTGTATTATATCGAGTCTGTATTATAAAGAGTCTGTATTATATAGAGTCTGTATTTTATATAGAATCTGTATTATTCAGAGTCAGTATTATATAGATTCTGTATTATATAGAGTCTGTATTATATAGAGTCAGTATTATTCAGAGTCAGTATTATATAGAGTTTGTATTATATAGAGTCTGTATTATACAGAGTCTGTATTATATAGAGTCTGTATTATATAGAGTCTTTATTAGATAGAGTCTGTATTATATAAAGTCTGTATTATATAGAGTCCGTATTATATACTGTATTATATAGAGTCTGTATTATATAGAGTCTGTATTATATAGACTATGTACAGTATTATATCGAGTCTGTATTATATCGAGTCTGTATTATAAAGAGTCTGTATTATATAGAGTCTGTATTATATAGAATCTGTATTATTCAGAGTCAGTATTATATAGATTCTGTATTATATAGAGTCTGTATTATATAGAGTCTGTATTATATAGAGTCTGTATTATATAGAGTCTGTATTATATAGAGTCTGTATTAGATAGAGTCTGTATTAGATAGAGTCTGCATTATATAGAGTCTGTATTATATAGACTTTATCTGGACACCAGGTGGATGGATGGAGGTGAATGAGAGTGGAGAAGGCTCAGTGAAATAGAGGATAGATAAGGGATGTGAAGGTCTGGGAGAGGTTGGATGATCAGCATGTCACAGGCTGCACCCTTTAACCAATACATAAGCTTTTATATTGATAAGCTAAACATACCTGATATATTTTACAACAAAGTTTCTTTGTTGTCTGTTCATTTGACCAATAAAGCCCTTTCTGCATTGTCTCTCCATGTTGGAAATACACTGAGAGAGGAAGAAGAGTGGAAGGATAGAGCGATAACAAGAGTGAAATATGGTTGTGCTTTAATTTTTTTAATTGTCTTTCTTTTTAACTGCCTTGGCACTGCTAACCTTGTCCTTGTGTTTGCCTGTGGTTGAACACTAACGAACACTGTTCGGATGTGAGTTCATCCAGGGCAGCAGCTTGCCTTTCTAAAGAGGACACACACGTTGCCTGTCACTGCTCTCTCTTAGCCATAAAACAACCCAATAATGCTTTCCTAATGTCCCTCCAAGCCGTGTGGGAAACACCAACCCAATATCAACAGCAAAAAACCTTTGTTTTACTTATCAGATTGGTCCAGGGTAAGAGCGAAGCCTTGTCATGTAACTTGTGTCTCTCCTGTTCTGTAACTGTTTGTTTGCATTCCTCTTCCTGTCCTCCTTACTCTGTCCTTCACCACACTTCTATCCCACCGTTGACTATGATCCCTCTTTCAGAATCACTATCAGTGACCAATGAGGACTAACGCTTCTGGTACGTTTGGTACTACACACCATCACTCAGCATCTTAGATCCAATCACGTCCCTGCACGCCTGTCCTTTTCTTCTGATCTTTATGTTTTTAGCACTCCCTAATGCTTTTATTAGCCCTGCACGGAAAAACACAGAAGAAAACACAAAGCTAGCAGTGTGTTTGTCTTACTGTGTAGTCTTATCATTTTTTTGTCCTTGAAGACATGTCCTTGAAGACATTTCGATTTCTAGTTCAAGATTTTGTTTTTGTTTTAATGGGTTCATGTTGATGGAAAAAGTCAGAGGATATCTCAAACGCACACATTTTCACAACTGACCATTGTGGCTCATTTGGGGTCAGGAGTTGAAGACCATGTGCCTGTGTTAGTGTCCCCTGTCACAGATTTGGATGTCCTGTATGATAGTATTGCTGTCCTGTATGTCTGGTCTAGTGGTGAAACAGGATTCAATATAGTAGGGAAGCTGTCAATAGACTATATGATACACTAACTGTTTACAATGACTTGAATATATATTTCTATCTATAGACCTCATCAGTTTGTTGTCTCAGATATTACAAACAGGAATTTTCTACTTCTGGTTCTTTTGAGAAAATGAATTAAAACCAGAGTGGGGTAAATTCACTATACAGTCGTATGCAAAAGTTTAGGCACTCCTGACAATTTCCATGATTTTCATTTATAAATAATTGGGTGTTTGGATCAGCAATTTCATGTTGATCTATCAAATAACTGAAGGACACAGTAATATTTCAGTGGTGAAATTAGGTTTATTGGATGAACAGAAAATGTGCAATATGCATCAAAATGAAATTAGACTAAAATAGTGTCCTTTAGATATTTAATAGATCGAAATGAAATTGCTGATCCAAACACCCAATTATTTATAAATGAAAATCATGGACATTGTCAGGGGTGCCTAAACTTCTGCCTACGACTGTATGATATCTCCCTAACAGAAAATAAAGAGAAAAGTGTCTGCTAAGATAGACATTCTTTATGTCTGTAAGGGAATCCAATCTTGATTTTCAGTTTCTTTATAAAGTAACTAACAGGGGTTCTAAATAATGTATTTTCATCAAGGCAAAACACCAAAATATCTTTTTATTTGTGATGTTCAGGGAAGATTACCGTACTTAAATCAACAAGATAACATAAGTCTGAGTAATGAGACCTAGAGAATATCACATACATGTTTATTGCAATTAGTACTTTTTTAACAATTACTTTTGATTAATGCTTGGGAGTTAGGCTATAAGCAGACAAGTCTTAATTCATAGAATATGTAGTGGAATACAATAATGTATCAGCATGTAACTTAATTTCAGTTTGAGACTTTCACAGTATCTTCATTCTCTTTTATATATTGTGAACAGTTGACCCAGAATCAGTAATAAAGTAAACCTTTCTGCACTTTATCACATTCATATTTGACCCCTTAAATCAAAATATTCTTATTTGCAGCATTATCCAAAAATGTATTTATTTTCACTAAAGCATTCTGACAAGCCAGTCAAGGTGGAATCATCTTTAGGTGTGCCTATAAAACGCAGCATTAACCATGCTCTTTATAGTCAACATTTATTTTATGCTGCTAAACTGCTTATAGTTTTCTGCTTTTTAGCTAGTAAAGATAGCTTAGTCTTGATGATGAAAGCACTCAGTGGTTTACTGTGGAGAATATATATATATATATATATATATACTATTGTATTAATTACAATTTCACAGGATTCCTTTATTGCTTTGCTACTATTTTCACAAGTACGGTATGTGGTGACTTTTCTAAACTGTCAGTAAACAACTCCCAACTTGTCCATTCTTGAAACTCAGCCAGTTTTACCTTTAAAACCTTACTATCCACAGTTTTTATTTGTGGATTTCTTTGATCATGCAACTGTTGATTCAATCTAAACTGTAGGTTTACTGTAAAACATTTAGTTTAATCAGTTAATCACAACATAATCCTATCTTTTTTATTTTACATTAGGAACTAGTATATTGGATCCAGTGGTTGAAAATATCAACTTAAATAATACAAAAAATTTACAATAGTAGAATAGCAAAATTAACATTTCACAATACCTAACTAGAAACAATTGCATATTATGGACAAAATAATGTGTATTTTCAGAAATTGCTTATATTGTCCCTGTACTATTCCTGTGTCCAGTAAAAACCTATGCATAAAAAATATAAAATTTTACAAATATACGTAAAAATCGGGCCGACAGGATAGTTACATAGTGCAGCTTTAATCGAATAGCAAAAAATGCATTATAACATTTCTGTTGGATAGTAACAAGCTACAGAACTGAAAATCATGTTTTACATAATAGGAATTACAATCAACCTGCTCTCACCATTACAATTGACTGAACATCACATTTTAATTGGTGTAAATAAAAAGGTGTTCACATAATTTACATATTAATATTACAGGATTTGAGTCATAACACTTTTCCTCAGATGAATGAAAAACCTTCAATGTTGTATCTTTGACAAACTTAAGACCAGCAATGCCTCCTAAAAAATATTTAAAAAAATATATTTTTTAAATTTGATTAGAGTACATCAGTCTCTAAATGAAAAAAGTGATTATAAGAGTTTGTTTTGTACTTAGTCACTACAAAATGGCTTTTATGATGATCTGTGTGTGGTACTAGTTGAGTTGTGAAAATATTTTACATACTGAAATAGCACAATATTGATTTAAGAAAGTAATAGTAATAGAAAGGCAATACTGCCATCCTGTGGGCTGCAAAAATTACTGCCTGTCACTAAAGAACACTGCAGTAAACTGTACAGTATAGTGTGTGCTCTCTTTAACTAATCTCTATTGTTTGGCACAAATACTTCAAAATATTGGATTTAAAATCAAGCAATTCCTGTATGATAAATAATAGATTCTTGCATTTTTTTAAGATCTTACCTTAAATTAAAACCCATTAGTTTTTGGGTACAATAAGTATTTGAATTAATAGGATGTCAAAATTAAACACTAATATTAGGTCTTTGACTGCGTATCCTTTGCATCGATAACAGTCTAAAGTCTGCGGCCATAGACCTCAATGTATGATGAAGGACTGTTCATGAACAAGATATTTCTATCCTATATTTCTATTCTTACCTGGTAAGGGGAGGTCATTACTAACCAATTACCATAACTAGTAATTCTTTACCCTTTGTTATCATTTCAAAGATAACTGGTAAGTTATGGACTTCTTTTACCTGATCATTTTGATCTTAATGAGGTACTTCCCAAAATTTGTGGGAGAATTTTCAGCCAAACCCAGAAAAGTACTCTTACTTTTACCCAATTAAATTGCTGACACACCCACTTCTACCTCCTGGAGAGTGTTCCAGCTCTGTCAATTTAATTTTCTCTTTTGTCTGATTTTGATTCCCACCAATTTTGTCCTTATGTTGTGACTTGGCAGACACCAATAATAATCACCTAATGCACACAGATCTGCTCAAATAAAAGCCATTAATGATGTCAGTTTTATGACACCAAAACAAAACTTAAAATCATTACCTTCCTACTAAATACTGAGGGCATTATATATACATTATATATACTGTATTCCATGAAGATGATCAAATTTGCAGGACAGCTTTTAAATGTTAGTGTCAGTAGTTTTGTCCGACTTTCATCACCCATATTGTTCCATGCATCTGTGTGTGTGTGTGTGTGTGTGAGGGAAATATTGATTAGCAGAATGAACGGTTATGCGTGTAATGTACTTGGTTCTATGGTGTACAGTGTCAGTGATGTTGAGTTTACTGCTTTCTTGTGTGAGGAAGGGACACCCAGCTAGAATGTCAACCCTAACTCATCCCTGTACTCTCTTATCCGTCTGTCTGTCTCTATGTTTCTGTCTGTGATTGTGTCTGTCTGTGTGTCCATGGTCCTCCTGGCAGCCGAAGACCCCCGCCCTCACCAACCCACTAAACTACTGAGCTCCCCTCCCCTCCAACCCAGCCTACCCCTTGGCAGAGCGCAAGGACTGCAGATCACCAAGTTACCTACACCTCCTCATGTTGCACAACACACAACATCATCCGCCCCTGTATATTAAAGACCATTGTAGATAAGAATTACAATACACACTCACACTCACACACACATTAGCACCTGTAGGTAGAGGCACATCCAATCAGAGTGTGAGTGCATGGATTACACTGATGGACAAGAGGGTTAAGGAATGCTATGCTGAAATATTTCTCATCTTACTATACAAATGGATATTTCTAGTTGCTGACTTTCTCCCTCTCATATCCAAATGTTATTTTCTTTCTCTGATCATTTCAAGCATTGATAATGATCTTTTGTGTGCTGGTTGAGACGTTATTCTGTTCTGATTTGCAAGTGGATGTGTGATCTACTGTATCTGGAAAGGAGTGGATAACAAGGGATACGTTTTTAAGAAACAGCATTTCTATCGCTCCCTACTGGTCCCTAAAGTCATAGGCGAGGACACACCTGACAAACATGGCCAACAGCCTTGCTAGTAGGAAAAAACACTTAATGAGAATATATATAAATATAATGTATATATTTAATGCTCCATACCTTTTAGCATTTTTATTGTTTATTTATTTGTTCCGTCCTATCATATTTAACAACACAGTGTCTCCTGGCCTCTGACTTTTGGGATAGTCATTGCTTCAGTCTTCTTCATCCTTAGATATCTTTCTTCTGTTTTCCTCTCATCAAACAGCTGGCCAGTCAAGGGTGGGCCCTCTCGCCCTGAGAGCCCCCTGTCTCATTTTGTCTCATAGTAGACCTTCTTTTTGCCCCTCCGGGCCCCCTTTAAAGTCCCCTTTCCCCCACTCACCCCTGTACTGGAGGGGGGAGTCCCCACTGTCCGACACCCCAGCATCTGTCCCCAACATTCAGACGTGAGGGCAGAGGGGGCGACTGAGACAAAGTGAAGAAATGGCCAAACGTTCTCTCTTCTCCATCCCTGTGTACGTCCTGCTACATCCTCCTGGAACCTGGAGGCCAGGTTTCACTGTGAAGGCCACGCCCATGTGTAGTGAAAACCCTAATTATTTTGTGGGGTATTGATGTATCTACAGTGACAGGTTCAGGTATTCTTACTGTCATTGGTGTATATGGGTGTAACTCCTCCACGATCACTCCTCTATGGCATGCCGCTGCTGGCTCTCCTACAACCTTGTTCCTTGCCAAAGCTGCTGTAAACTGTTAAAACCTGTGACCTGACATTAAGGCTGAGTTGTCTGTCTCTCCTACTTCCCTTTACATGTCAATAAACCACACCTCTACTAATGACAGCAGTACCTTAACGAGGCGGGATCTAACTAAAAAGTGCAATATGTTCTAAATGGCCAGCTTAACAAGAGCTGGATACAAACCATAACAAACGCAGAGTAATGTTCAGCACATTGGGGTAAGGAGATAGACAAGTCAACATGGGTTGGTGTCACTACTTTTAAATGGCGCCCTGTCTCCATTCCTATCAAGGAATGTTTAATCATCCAACTGAAGAAAGCTATTTTAACATGTTGAACCAGCTCAGGATTTGGGTCTTGACACATTCCTATGACTGATAAAGAACTTTTGAAAATGTAAACGGAGTACTTTAAATGTTGACATGAATTATCAACATTTTTTCATTTCTATCCTTTCCTTTTTGTCTTTCTTCCTTTTCTCAGCGGTCACGGGGGTGAGTGAGGACATCTGGTATAAACCACTAACACTCCATGACTGGTTGTCTATGCATAAAACCCTACTCCCCCCTCCCCCATACATTCCATTGCTTTGTGAAATGTAAGTTTTCAACCAGTGACCTGGCATCTGTAGTTCATATTATAACCCTGTTAACCTACCTAGAAATCCCTGCTTTAGTATCCAGATCAAACTGGCCTCACACAAACCAACCTTACCTTTCACAAAAACCCAGAGACTTATCCACAGTAAATACATGAAATATATTCTAATTATTATTTAAGAGTAAATTGTTCAACATGGACATATCTTGTGTGTGATTATGTATCTTGTGTGGTGCATCTTATGGAACTTGTTCTTCCGCTAGAGGTTAGATGACAATGTATTAATACTGAATATTTAATGACACTAAGTCACCTACTGTAGTATGTGTACAATGAAACATCTTCATAAACATTAAACTACACAAGTGAATAATGTTATATATAATATCTTTGGGAGTTGAAATCCCGTTGGCAGGTTGTTTAATAACTAGCACGTAAAGGACAATGATGTGGCTTGTTTCTCAGTCTGAGTGAGGGTGATGAGGTGAATGTGTATTTATTCTGCTGTGACTTCATTCTGTATCTAACTGCTGTGGATGGAGTTGTCTGTCCAACACGACTGTGCTTTGTAAAACACATTAAAAATCTGTGTACCAAAAATGCATGCATGTATTTTGTGGAAAACCTCAATTGATTTCTTTATTAATACAAAGGGCATATTTAAGATATATTACAGCAAATGTAATATACATAGACTAGATTATTTACTTTGCTTAATTAGTTTTATTCAAGAGGGAAAGAAAAAAAATCATACAGGCTAAATCACATTGGAAATGTACTGTCAGAAGCCATTTTGTTCACTCATAACAATCCTTCAGTCACAATTGCATTTAAACTGATTGGTTTTGTTACTTATTCCAAATAAATATATTTTCATTTAATTAAACATTGTATTTAATCACAGACAGCATCCCCATCCCTTCATTTGAGTTGTCCATGTGTCCTTAAGCCAACAATGGCAGACACAAAGATAAACACTCTGGCAACATTCCAACCACTCCACTTGTTCCCACACACCAGGCCCAATGAATATACAATATGTTACAGTTACAGTATATACAGCTCCTTTACAACAGAAGTATTCTACTTCCGTCACTCCTTTCAAGCACACATCCACAAAAAAAAAGTCTGGGGAAACCATTTAATGCCATTTTCACCACCCCCAAAAATAATTTAACTTATTATAAAATACTTTGATTTCTCTACTTGCAAAACAAAAGCTGACTTGATGTATTACAATATTTTTCTATATTCATTCGAAAAATGAATGCTAAGAAATGCCAGAACTTAAAGTTAGATAACATTTTCTTTAAACAGAAACCAAAAACTACTCCTGCATAGTGTGGCACTCACGGGCTCGGTTTAGCGACTATCCAGACCAGATTGATACAAACGCTGAGATGAAAACATTCTCCACTACAGCAACGTTCCTCATCTTCAGCATCACTCAACACACTAAACAGACTAAAAAAAAACAGAAACTCTTTTCCTGTTTCAGTGGTAATCAATTGACCTGTGGTTAAATACTTCTATTAATTAAAACACCTGGCATTAGCAGTTGACATAAGACAGACTGTGGACGCATCGATATTCCAAATTAACTAAAATATTCTGAGCACACTCATTTAAAAAACAATTGTGGGGTGAGATGTGCCTACATCCAGAAAGTTCTCTAAAAACAGAGGACCTTCCTCTGGATGTGCCAATCAAGCTGAACTCTCATGGCCTCTGCCTTATTCACTAGAATGAATAAAACCCTCTATTCATTCACAGCCTACTAGCATGCGCACACACAAACACACACCCTCTTTCAGTCACTTCAACTGCGTACTTCATTCCTAGTGGAACCCTCAGCCCAGATGTACCAAAGAGCACACAGCATCATAGGGCTTCCAAATCACAGAAATAAACCACCTTAAAATGGGTCTCCCATAGAAAAGCTACTGTCTTTATTAAGTGAAATGGGCCAGTGTTATTAGATTAGAAGCTCTGTACAAGTGAGTGAAATAACCTAAAGCCCATGTAACCCTAGAAAAAATTAACCTCCAGTTAATCCATCCAGAAGGGAGCCACTAGCTCCTGTATGCCAAACCCTCACAACCATGACCTGGTCTGAAGAGGAGGAGCAGTGAACGAGGAGAGGACACGTTGAGGTGAAACCATCCAATGAAACGGAACAATTCATAAACGAGAGATGATCCAGGGGTGCCCTGAATTTGGCCATGACATGACTGAGCATGTGCAAACAAGAGGCTGACTGGCTCATTCGCATAAATAAGAGAAAGCTCTATTGTACATAAATATATTGAACCTTCTGTGTTGACAGAAACTAGACAGATTTTAGTTGTAGAGGAAGAGCAGTCGTGTTTCTGTGCATTGTTCTGTTTCCTATGTCATCAAGGGGACACATTGCTTAGAAGTGAACGGTGCAACACGTCCTACATTACCTAGACAACCCATCCACCCAGTCACATCCCAACAGCTGTCTCAAGAGTGTCCTGCCGTCCAGTGTGACCCCCAATCAGTAGTCATGAAGAAGGTAACAAGGAATTAAACTGATTGAAACCCGGCTGACATAACAAAACCATGTCTGTCTTGACAACCAACAGACTCACAGTCCTTATCAGTCTCTAGAAACCGGTTACCTCAGTTCGTCTCATTCTCTAAAACCAAACAGAAACTTGTTTCTCAAGTTCGTCTGTCTCTAGGACCAGATAACAACCACCCCTAGTTGTTCTCCAACAGCAGAGAGTGTGAATGAGGAACCAATTCAAACATATTAGAACCTCCTGTTTTGCATGTGGACGTAAGTATAAAGAGCTTTCTCTAATGCAAAAGAAGTGCATCAGTAAATGCTTAGACAAATAGCTGGGAGGGTAAGCAACATTCACACTACTGCTGTCATCTTCCATACAAATATCTGGGGGGAGTGGACAGAAACACTTAATTGAACCTATGGTTCAGGTTGGTTGGTGAATCCAGACGGACAGGAAACATATCCTTTTTACGAGAAACTGATTCAGAAGCCTCAGTTGTAATGCTTCCTTTTATCACACAGTTATAAAAACCAATGAAAGACAATCTGACTGCACGTAATCAGTGTAGTATAATGACGTGGAAGAGAGCAGCGCGAGAGAAACACACACACACACACACACACACACACACACACACACGAGAGAAAGTTTGTGAACCTTGGTTTGCCTAATGAAGAGGAAAAAACACACGAGCCCTCAAAACGAGTAAGAAAGCGAGTGGAAACCACCTCTCCAGAAACTGAACTGAGGTGGTGCAGAGAACTGCGGGTGACATTAGACGACCTGAAGTCCTGTCAGCTGTGATTCCTCCAACGTGGCCAGTTATCTCCAGTCTCTTCAGACCACCAGTATCTTGACCTCGTCCTGCTCGTCGGGCCGATAGAAGAAGGGGATGCAGGGGTTATCACCCAGGAAAGGCACAGGGCGCGGCCCCTGGGGGTTCTGGATCTCCTGAAGCAGCTGCATGATCTGCCTGGCCGTACCGTCCTCCTGGGGCCTCAGGGAGTCTGGGGTTGCCTGGGCCCCGTCTGTCGTGCCACCGTGCAGGGGGTCAGGGACGGCGGAGTCTGGCTCCATGACTGTATTTAGACCCGTAGCCTCTGCAGAAAGAAGAGACCAGGGAAGTGAGCCACATGACGTACGTGTACGTGTGTGTGTGTGTGTGTGTGTGTGTGTGTGTGTGTGTGTGTGTGTGAGAAAGGCATTTTACCCTGTCTGTCAACAGCGTTGAGCTCCATGCGTGTGTGTGTTGGGTGCGTGGGCTCCTCAGCCACAGGCAGCAGATCAGGGTTAGCAGTAGCCATGGCCCCAGCGTAGCGGCTGTACCACTGGTTCCTCTCCGACACCAGCCTCATCACCAGCTCCTGAAGCTCTGACAGCTTGGTCTGCATACACACACACACACACACACACACACACACACACACACACACACACACACACACACACAC
>JACXGM010020818.1:0-11604 GCA_016801145.1 Umbra pygmaea | reverse complement strand
AAAAAGTGGTGAGGACAAAATGACTCATGACAAAATCTGGTGGGGACGCGTCCCCACCGTAATCTACGCCTATGCACAGTATTAGTGCTTTCAAATTAGATGAGCAATATCTTTACCAAGCTGTGGTAATTTAAGGAACCCTTTTCTTATTAATGGATAAATCTACAGTACAAGGATTGGGCAGCACTGTACTAAAACGTCCAAACAACATGAGGATTGTAGATTGAGTAAACAAATGTGCCACCCACCCTGATGAGTACAGAAAACAGGGAGCGGGCTCCAGGGACCAGGCTGATGTAGGGGTCCAGCAGGTACTCATGGAGGTGGGGGTGTGGGAAAAGGGCCAGCCTTGACAACACAGACGTCACCTGGAGGTTCAGCTCATAGGGCTGAGAAAAGTGTGTCACAAACGAGTACACGATACAAACAATGGAATGTGTTGGTAAATTAGGTAAAACATTAGATAAATTATCCCTTTAAAAAATGTCATCCTTAGTGATAAAACTACCACATCCATTTGTAAAATTACAGTGGAATCGAAGTCTCTGCTGACCCTCTTACAACATTGTATTAGAATACATACTGCATTTTGTAACAACAGTTGTGCTGTTACCCTTACTTCAGTGTACATCTGTTAAGTTTACCTGCTCAAGGATCCGGCCTATTCGGTCAAACAGGACTTTGAGGAAGTGGCCTTCGAAAAAGTCTAAACTAGATGTGGATAACTCTGTTGGTTTGAGTGAGTTCGGCCAATTCCAAGAGATTGAGAGTGCAGCACATTCCTTCAACTAGATGGAAAACATGAAAAGGGAGGCAAATGATATGAAAAGCATTTGAGACTTAACTACTCATTATATACAATTTTAACTGCTTGACATTTTGTGCTCACCTGCTTATGGGCATCATGAACATATGTGTCATATCCTGCACCTTGAAAATGTTGAGAAGTTCTGGCTTCCTGAGGGACCAAACACAGAAAACTGAAAAATAAAGAAAATTGTCAGGTATCTAAACTGCTATGCGTTTTACAGGTTACAATATAACAGGTATTTTTATGTTTGATTATCGTATATACTTGTGTATAAGTCAAGAAATTTTAGTTGTAAACTTCATTTTAAAACGCAGAGTCGACTTATCCACGGGTCAGTGCTAGTCTCGATAGAATTTTGTAATGCGGGGCAATGTCGAGTTACCTGTTGTGCTATTCCTCTCACTTATATTTTTACCCTACTGCTCATGTGAGCACAATTGTAGCAGTTGTTATAACCTGTCCAAAGATGTATGTTGTTGGTGTTATTAAAAATGTAGAAAAAATGCCTAATAAATCTTTATTAGTTAAGCATTTCATCGTAGGCAATGGGTGATGCAAACTCTGCCAACAATGATTTTTATACCATAGTTAGATGCTAAATATGTAGACTTGGACTACCACTTGAAAACCGTAAGTTTTGCTTATAGGTGCATGGTAAAACATGCTGCTTTGAATAGGCTATCTGCTTGTTAACATCTGCACAAAATGAAAGGTTTAGGCATTCTATATCGCCTTTGGCTGTGCTACGTTTGAATGACCTAATCACAAAAAAGCCATTATTGTTATGACAAAGCCAAATTGCAGGTTAATTCCCTTCGTTTAAATTTACAATTGGTCAATCTCGGTTAAAGATATCACATCGAATGACATATCTAGACAAGCATTTTTTTCTCTGTAAGACAAAGTTCCCACTTATCTTCCACGTATTATTCAGGTGCATGCTGCGCTTTATCCCGAGGTGAATGTCGCTGCCTGGTTCTTAAACTGTCATTGACTCGCTCAGCTTATTGGCATGTTAAACACTATTTTTAATATATAGTACATGGATATTACTTATCACAGTTTTATAACCAGGTATTACATTGCCATTCAGCAACAATAGTTGACACACGAGGAATAATATTAAGGAATAATATTAAGGAATAATATTATAGGGGTTATATCTGGAAAGGACAGCAGATACTCTTCTATACATTGAGTTGGATCCGATTTGTTTGTCTTGTCAATCACCCTTTTACCTATGTATTTGTTTCTAATTATTTACATATCATTTTATTTCTTCCGAACAGTGCTGTAAAGCATCAAACAAAGTTGTTTAATTAAAAACATTGAGTGCAACATTGGAGGAAAGAAAACGCTTCAAAATGACGGTTGGTCGATTGTCAGAGAGAGCAACCGAGCCTTGGTTGACCAAAGAAATTCTCAGTTGAGGACAGCCATATAAAAAAACATCATTTCATAGCCCCAAGTTTTACCCTCTACGACTTTTCCATGAGTCATTGCATATTTCATAATTGTTGGTCAAAAAACAGCCCTCAACCTATACACTAGATCGACTTATACATGAGTATATACGGTAAATTCCTTTCACTTGGTTGTGTGTATGAATGACGTGACTCAAGACTGCCATGAATAAAAAGGACTTGCATATACAGTGGGCTCCAAAATTACTGGCACCCTTGACTGGCAATGCAGAAACAATATGGTAAAAATGATAAACAATCATAGAGAAAAACAACACGTGAGAAATACTGTACTTTATTATGATAATGTGTCAATGGAACCAACCAAAATCATTAATAGATTAAATTGAAAATCAATGTCCTCCAAACCAAGGTTTCATAATCAGTGGGACCTTTAAAGATTATTGTAAATAACATCTACTAAAATTAAACCAGGAATGAAATTCCACTTTCTAAAGGAACCAAACTAAACCATTACATCACTTCCTGTTCCACTAGGGCGGCAATCACCAATTTGCAGTTTGTGGTTTGGGTCTGGAGCGCAGGATGGCTCTCTCTGGAGCGCAGGATGGCTCTCTGGAGCGCAGGATGGCTCTCTGGAGCGCAGGATGGCTCTCTGGAGCGCAGGATGGCTCTCTCTGGAGCGCAGGATGGCTCTCTCTGGAGCGCAGGATGGCTCTCTCTGGAGCGCAACACATTTCTCATAAAATAATCACATTGGCAAAGCTTCTTGTTTTTTCAAGAGGCACACTTTAGCCAGCTCAGACAAGATGCGAGAGCCTAAGTGTGTAGTTCAAACACGTGCATCTTTTAAATCACTTCACGCAACGAAAGCCAATCAAAGAAATTGTTTACAGTGCATGGAGACACTTGTAATCAGTGAGAGGAAGGGATAAAGCTGGATTCACACCAGGCACGGCAAACTGGTTGCATTGCGGCGGGAGTTCATTCATTTCAATAGGAAGCAGTGCGCACCGCTGCGGCAAATCGAGTGGATCCGGCAAAATGTGGATGCGGTGCGGCAGGTGTGTCGCAAGAGTTGAAATTATCCAACTTGTGCGGTGTTTTGCCGTACGGCACCAGAAACAGAAGTTGATGTACCACCGAGGAAGAGCTAATGTCGCTTTCACCTATGGGTTTGAGATTGCAAGACAATCTTTGACAGCTCAATAGATAGTTTTCGTATTGTCAATCAATACTAAACTGAAAACAGCTCCTGTCAGTCGCCTTGCTGGAGGAGGACATTTGTATGCAATGTTGCCCACCATCTCGTAGATGCAGAACATTGATTTTGATGTTGATTGCGGTGTACAAGTGTGTCTGCATTACGATGCCGTAAGGTGATTTTTTGCCTGGTGTGAATCCAGCGTAAGGGATCTGCGTGTCGGCTCCGTGCTCTGCAGTCCTCCAGTACCACCAGGTCCAGATTTGTTGCAGAACCGCTGCGGCCCTGACTGACAGATGAAGTCACAAGGACCTACGAGATCTTGCAAATTCACGTATGATCGTGCAAAATAACAGGATATATACTTTGCTGAAATGCGGCGGAGCTCTCCGGCATCAGACAAAAATAGAAGCTCTGCGTATCTGCTCCGGAGGGCTGCGGATCGCCGGAGCTGGAACTATAATTTTTTTTTTTATTCTAAAGATATGGAAAAGTTGAAAACCTCAAGGGTAGGCAAAGCATATGCATTTTGCCCCCCAGGATATTCACCTCATACATACCTTAAATATGGTGGTGGTTCAGTGATGTTTCGGAGCTGTTGTACTCCGGAGGACTAGGGGCACTGGTCAAGATTGATGGCATAATGAATTCCACAAAGTATCATGCAATTTCAGCTGACAATCTGGTTGCCTCTGCCAGAAGGCTGGGACTTCCAACAAGTCATTAGCCAAAAACCTACCTCCAGATCCACACAGAAATGGGTCATGACAACAAATACAATGTTCTGCCATGGCCATCTCAGTCACTGGACCTCAATCCAATAAAAAAACCTGTGGGCTGAGTTGAAGAGGGCAGTTGATAAGCGCAAACCCAAGAATGAGATCTTGAAAGGATCTGCATAGAGGAATGGTCCAAAATTGCTCCAAATGTGTTCCACAACCTTGTCAAACATTACATTGCCAATAATTATGAAACCTTGATTTTGGTGAAATTTCTTTTGTGTTGAATATTTGGATGATTTCGGTTGGTTCCATTGCAACATTAATGAAGTACAGTATGTCTCACATGTTGATATTGTGAGTTTCTCTATAATTATA
Organism: Umbra pygmaea; assembly: GCA_016801145.1. Lineage (NCBI taxonomy): Eukaryota > Metazoa > Chordata > Actinopteri > Esociformes > Umbridae > Umbra > Umbra pygmaea. The sequence goes on along the minus strand of JACXGM010020818.1, from coordinate 7,068 downwards.
TTATTTATGTTTTTACAGTATTGTTTGTGCATTGCCAGTCAGGGGTACCAGTATATTCAAGACCCAGTTAAAAACATATCTATTTAACATGCATTTTGTATGATGTGATTATTTGTATCCATGTGACTGTAATGTATGTCTGAGTGTCTGGGTGTTTTGTAATGTATAATGTAAAGCGGCCTTGAGCTATGGAATGGCGCTATACAAATTAAAATTCTTCTTCTTTTTCTTTAGTAACTTTGGAGCAGAGTTTGGGCAAGACTTAATAATAATGTTATTTTATTTAAATCCAAATCTACAAATACCCTAAAATAAAAGCTAAGTATATATACTGGAACTACTATGTAAATATAGTTACATAGTATACTGTATAGCCCAAAAACAAAAGCAAATGTTCACTGTCTGAAAGACTCTGTATTAGAATGAGGTTTAATTCTGTGGTTAACTACTGTACCTGTTAACAATTTCCACAGCTTGAGTGTGTCCACTGCAGCACGGGTCCTCGAAGAGCTGGGATTGAGGCAGAAGCCGCTCATCCGAGCTGTTAAATTCATCCTCTGTAAAAAACGGGTCCTCCTCCAGTTCTCTGTTAACACACAGAAGGTACCGGGAGATTGAGCTATTTCTGAATGTTTGTTTTAGCTGTCCTTTACATAATGATTTTTATCAATCATGTAACTATGCAATTTATTGTTTAATTTCAGCAAACAAAAGTCATATTTGGATTTCTACCTATGGATAGTCTACTCACTCGTGGTCCCCTATGGGATCATAATGATCAAATTGCCTGATGTCCTCCCCTCCTCCCGGGGTGTGGGTCAGGTAGCAGCGGTTCTCAAGGTTCCTCAGAACAAGGTTGAATAGAATCTCCTTATGGGGCTTCTGTAGGAGCTCCTCAAACAGGTGCAGTGTAGTGATACTGATCTAATGTAGAAGGTATTTGGAAAGTATTGTATGTTATGGAACTAGCTCTAACACTTAGTATTAATGAATGGTAAAAGAAGAACAGGGATAGGTGGAGATACATCGATAAGCCATAACATTTTGACCTGTCTAATATTGTGTAGGTCCCCTTTTGCCGCCAAAACAGCAGCCCCATTATCAACAAACTGTGATGAACTGTGTTCTGACATCTTTCTATCAGAGCCAGCATTAACTTTTTCAGCAATTTGAGCAACAGTATCTCATCTGTTTGACCGGACCACACAGGCCAGCCTTCAATCCCCACATGCATCAGAGCGTTGGCTGCCCATGACCCTGTTGCCGCTCACCTCTTTTCCTTCCTTGGACCACTTTTTATAGGTACTGACCACTGCAGATCTGGAACAGCAGTTTTGGAGATGCTCTGACCCAGTCGTCTAGCCATCACGAAGTGGCCCTTGTAAAAGTAGCTGAAATTCTTATGCTTGCCCATTCTTCTTGCTTATTACTTTTGTGTCCTCAAAGTTGATGTGTTTGACAGGGTCATGAGTACATTGATACACGTGAGGAGCGAAGGCTGGCTTGTGTCATCCGGTCCAACAGACAAGCTACTGTAGCTCAAATTGCTGAAAAAGTTATTGCTGGTTCTGATAGAAAGGTGTCAGAACACAGTTCATCGCAGTTTGTTGCGTGTGGGGCTGTTATGCCAGCAAAAGGTGGACCTACACAATATTAGGCAGGTGTTATTAGGCATAATGTTATGGCTGATCGGTGTATGTTACCCCTACATTGTTAATGACATACATTAATGGGTAATTCTTGGACAATGAGGGCACTCCACAGAATGAGTGGTCAATTGGGCAGTATTTTTTAAGAAAATGTCCAGCTTCTCAACGCATCTTTCAACAAGGTAATCCATTGCCATAAGCTTAGCAACCATATTTTACAGCATGACCATCTGAGTGATGTATGTTTTTCCATTAATTATGCAACTGCTCATATTTATTAAAAAGCTTAATGCTTCAAATTCACCTAAAGCTCAGTACAACAGAAGTTACTTAATTTCTAGAACATTCTGCACACAATGGATTTCTCCAATGGATGCATGAAATTGTATGCAGGAACTTCTGTGGCGCACAGATACTCAGATAGATCACGTATACCAGTTGGTGGATCAACTATATAGGTGTGATCGAGGCTTTTGACATGATTGTGAACTACCTCATCTGAGATGTGGTCACAGTGCTCAATCAAGTGATATCGCAGCATGTGAGTCTTGGTATCCAGACGCAGCTCGCTTTTCATGTCCCCGCCCAGGAGAAACAAGACAAACACTTCCACCAGAGCTTGGGATTGGGCGTTGCGAACGGCACAGCACAGAATAGCCGTGTTCAACAGCACGCTTATCTCAGACCTTCAACACAAGCCAATGGCCAAGACCAGTCAATTTATTTCAAGTTTTAAATTGTTTGTATAAAAACTTTGAAACATTCAACAACTTGCTTATTGCTGGTTCCCTTGAGTCAACATTTTAATTAATGGTCCATCCAGTTGATAGTCATTCATTCCAAATCACAAAAACATAGGGGAGCAACTTACATTTGGAGTAGTTCAGGTTGCAGGACACTGATAAGCCAGTGATGATGAATTAATCTAGCTAATTTCACAGCTAGAATCTAGAAAGAAGGCAAACAAAAATAATATTTTCCTGGTTGTTGAGCTGGGTCAAATTTATGCTCACACATTTCTGCTTTTTAAAATGATTTTTAATTTACCTTTGGGGCCCCTTTTAAAAGATGGTCGAGAAAGTCCAGCCAGGCAAAAAACCTCTTTACATGCTCACTACCAGGAAAAGATGAACTTTCCTCATCCTGAGTCAATGGTGCACTATACAAAACATTGAGTCAGTTAAAAATATCGAATTTAGTGCCAGTCTAACTAAAACATTACAAAGCAAAAATGGGTTAGCTGAATCTGTGTCTTATGCTCACCTCCAGTGGGTTAGGGGAAAACTGTGGATTTCAGCAGGGTCCAACTTGGGCGGAAGCTGGCTGTAGAGCTCGCACAACCTCTCTACCAGCAGCTGACAGAGTGGGGTGCTTTCAACCAGGCACTCGGCAGCCTCTTCATCCGGTAGGCTGGCAACAAGCAGCAAGCTCTCAGATGCTTTCAGTGCAACTCTGCTTTTCTAAAAGACACGACAAAGCTGGTGAACAGTTAAAGATTTAAGGATTATTTCAAGACACATTAGGTTTGAACATTTAATTGTGTTGGTTTGCTAAGCAGCTGTTCCCAAATATACCTGACTTTTGCTCAGGTGCACTAAGACGTGGATAAGGCCCGCATCGGCTGGAAGAATAGTGGAGGGAGAGTTAGTTGGTGAGTGCTGTGTAAGACTGGATGTGGAACCCGGAATGGAGGCAGCAAGGCAGCTTGAAGGCATCGACCCTTTGGTTCCATTTTCCTCTGTGTCCTCCGAGACAGAACCAGACCACTTAGGGAGCCTTTCCTTCTAAATTTGCATTACAAGTAACACAGTGAAATAAAGTAGAACAAGTTACAAAATCCCAAAAAGTAGAACAAGTTACAAAAAGTAAAAGTCAACTACATAAAATTACCTATAGTCAAATGTACCAAATGTTTAATTAAGGATAACTATTCATTACAGCAACCCCATTCATCAATGTTTGCTTGCTAGAAAATATAATGAGGTATACCTCTAAAATGTATTTAATGACATATGGATCTTGTTTTACTCTGGTGCAAATGACAAACAGGAAGTTAGCCTCCTCTTTTTCAGTCTGAGATCCAAGAAGGCCACACAGGCGAATCAGTTTCTGTTAAAAGCAAGGTCAGAATTGTTTAGAATACTATGTGTAATGACACATTCACATTTAAGGAAAACACATTGGAAATGTCGCAAAATCCTTCTAAATAGACTGCAACAGATTTTTTATTGTCTTTGTTAATGTTGGATTATTAATGTTGCCCTACAAAGCCACTAAAAACAAAAAAAAGATTAAAATAAACAGAGGGAATCTTTGCTTACCTGCACTGGCCTATAAACGTTGATAATGTGAAGCAACGGCTTTTGAATTTGCACAAGAATCTTAGAGAAGAATACCAGGACCTGTTGATTCATTCCAGGGGGGTACTGGTAAAAAAGAAATCAGGGTTATCAAAGTTAACACTCTTAATCTGCAGTGTGTATGAATAAGAATACCAGGACCTGTTGATTCATTCCAGGGAGGTACTGCTAGAAAGAAATCAGTGTTCAAGAGAGGGTTATCAAAGTTAACACTCTTGGCATGACAACATTAATCTGCAGTGTGTATGAATGTGTGTACACCGGCTTTACATCTGTAAAACCAGATTCTTCATATAATATTGACTATTAGTATACAGTATCTCACAAAAGTGAGTACACTCCTAAGTGAAAATAATGTGACTGATTAATACTGTATTCACAAATGAACCAACAAATACAGTAATACACAGAATATTGTTAGAGTATCTCTCATAAGCATTCAATTATTCATTAACTCAATATTGTTTCATTAATTTGATAATTACTTTCATATACTGTATTTTGAGTGAAAGGTTTTCCAGTTACTCTCTGTGCCTCCTTAACCTAGTGTTTCAAACCTCTCCTCAGGGAACACCAGCCGTTCCATGTATTTTATCCATTTCTGAGCTAGCACACTTGATTTGACTCATCTGCTAATTATCAGGCCCTTGATACTGAATACAGTGAGCTAGACACTGCTTTAACAATCTCCTCACAATACATTCTCTCAGTTACCGGATACCAAATCAGATAACAATGAGGGGTCTTCCTTTCCCAGCCTAGTAAGAAACTGTCTCCATTGTGCACATCTAATTAACTCTTTATATTTGACCATGACAGAATAGAGAGTGTTCTCTCCTTCTTAGTTCAAAATGCTGTTTCTTTAGTAATGTATAAATTAATAAGGTTACTGTTGTCTCTGATATTATTCTGACCAAAGCAAAAACCACATTGCCATCTAGCGTATAGAAAATCTACCTGTGTAACATCATCTAATTAATTACTCTACATTTGATTGACCAACTATGGAGCAATGTATGATTACTGATTTTTTGCATTGTATTGCATTTTGTATTGAATAATAGAGGTAACGCCTGGTTTTGGGTCTTTATAGCCTAATGTTATTGTTTGTATTGATTTCCTATGATTGTCATATGATTAAATAATGCGGACGTTGTTCCGTGGTTCTGTTCCGTGTTATTTGTGAGTTTTATTCAGAAACTCTCCCTACTTGGAGCGGGGCGGAGTTGTCATCGTAGTGATATCAGAGAACAGCCCCCCCTCCCCTCAAGAAGAGCTTTAATGATGAGAGATGTGTTTTATACGTAATTGAATATTAATTTGTGTTAACGTTTATCATGTACCAGACATAAGTGCACCGTGTGTGCCTTACTTGTGTTTAGAGCCGTTTGCTGATGTTATTATCATCAATCCAGTTCAATGGTGGTTGAGTTTCAGCGTCAGCTACCAAACAGAAGTTTGTGTGCGTGTCCGCGTGCGTCTGTCTCACTCAAAGGGACTCATGCATCACAGCGAAAAATGAGATTGCTGCGCCACTTGAGGAGAGCTTTTAAAATGTTTAGAGTTATGTTTTACGTGGTTGAATATGTATACCTTTTAACATTGATGCAGTTTAGAACAGAAACTTGAACAATTTGTTCGTTAATGTGCATCTGACATCAACGTTATTTTCCTCTGCTGATTTATGTTCTTTGGTTGACAAATCTGGCAGCTTTTACATTTTCGTTTAGACCTACTAGTGTGTTGTCTTTGTATATTAGGTGGCATATTAGTCACATGCTCTTTTTATTTTATGTAGAACATTTGAAACCATGGCAGTCTGTTTCCTCCATTATAACTTGCAGCTCCTAAACTGGGAGTATTAAGAACTTTCAGTGAGTAGTGTGTGGTGTAAAGAAGTGGGGAAATGCGCATATTATGCACAATTCTTTTTCAGTTGTTTTTTGTTCAGTATTGCTGTTTTTTCCTTATATTAGGAAAGACACTATTTTTTGTTAACATTTCTTAAAATTGAGACTTGTAACATTTGTTATCATCTTGTCATTTTTATGATTTAATTTCAGGAAGCAAAATCAGTATCGGCTCCAAATATCGGCTCAAGAAATCGGCAGTCCGTATCGGTCATCAGCCAAATATATATCGGTATCGGCACTAAAAAATCCATATCGGTCGATCCCTACTTCCACCACAGTAAATAGTCATCTAAAGATGAATCCTTGTAGCAAGGATTCAAAAAGCAGGCCAGCACCACTAACTTGATATCATCAATTTTTAAAATCCTCCTTGTAAAGGCTAAAATGTCCAGATCATGATATGCATGTAAATAGGATATCAGCATTCCTAATTATTAAAAGTTGCCAAACTTGACGTCACTCTACTGAAAACATGCGCCTGAACGTGAAAGATTCACTCTCTTCCCTTTTTATATTTAACTTTAACTACAGTGCCTTGCAAAAGTATTCGGCCTCCTTGAACATTTCGACCGTTTGCCACATTTCAGGCTTCAAACATAAAGATATAAAACTGTAATTTTTTGTGAAGAAGCAACAAGTGGGACACATTAATGAAGTGGAACGAAATTTATTGGATATTTCAAACTTTTTTAACAAATAAAAAACTGACAAATTGGGCGAGCAAAATTATTCAGCCCCTTCACTTTCAGTGTAGCAAACTCTCTCCAGAAGTTCAGTGAGGATCTCTGAATGATCCAATGTTGACCTAAATGACTAATGATGATAAATAGAATCCACCTGTGTGTAATCAAGTCTCCGTATAAATGCGCCTGCTCTGTGATAATCTCAGAGGTCCATTGAAAGCACAGAGAGCATCATGAAGAACAAGGAACACACCAGGCAGGTCAGAGGTACTGTTGTGGAGAAGTTTAAAGCCGGATTTGGATACAGAAAGATTTCCCAAGCTTTAAACATCCCAAGGAGCACTGTGCAAGCGATAATATTGAAATGGAAGGAGTATCAGACCACTGCAAATCTACCAAGACCCGGCCGTCCCTCTAAACTTTCAGCTCATACAAGGAGAAGACTGATCAGAGATGCAGCCAA
>JACXGM010020817.1:0-17598 GCA_016801145.1 Umbra pygmaea | reverse complement strand
CCTCCAGTAACTAGACCTGTCTGTATAAAAAAAGTGTTAATAATGTCACTAAACAGATATGATGGCTGTGTGTAGAAAAAGTTAATAAATGGGAACAAACACACTAACATTTCTCAACCAATCGATTTAAATTAATAGTTTTTTTAACCTTAAATTAACCAGGTAGGCCGATTGAGAACAGATTCTCGGGAAAGTGATAGAGATATTATACTGTTTAGTAGGGAAACCAGTTTGATGGGGAGAATATAAGGATAGGGTGTCAGACAGCCACGCTCATAACCAGTAGGTGGCGGTATATGCAATCATGTAGTTGTGATGTGCCAATAAATCCTAAGAAGAAACCTAGTAGCTAGGGCTAGCTGGTATTTAGCTACTGTTCGTGTTCTCTTATAAATCCATGGTAGTAGCACGATTGGGTGGCTATATTTTCTTTGTGTTATTGCAGCAACCGGTTTTTGTTGTTCCTTATCAATAACATGCTTATCTAAATAAACGATGGATGTATTTAGAAAACCAAGGTCATTTCATCATTGTGTCGTGTTACCACAGTAGCTTCATACTAGCTAGCTAGCTAGCACTAGAGGTTAGCCATGGGGCCTTGAGCGCTACAGCAGGCCGCACCTGGACCAGATAAAGCGTAGACGTGCAGGACAACACAGTTACACATTAAATACACAGAGTACAAATACACAAATATGCTAAATGCAGTAGAGTCTGTATAGTAGTTATTTGAAATCGGTTGAGAAATCTAAACGTTATAGTGCTTTTTATCCCAAAAAATGGCAGCTCTGACTGCTTTATTTACATTAGCAATACGACTAGCCCATGCATCAACAGCTACATTAACTAAAAAACTAACATTCAGTCGATTCTTTGTCAAACTATGACGTTACTTTATTTTTAGCAAACTAGAATAGACCAACAAAAATACAGTCTGGTTAAACCATATACCTAATTGGTACTTACATGAGTTCACAATAGCGAAAAAGTAGATTCCGTATGCTTCAGAAACGACACGTAACCTTTCTGCTCCGGCTGGAAGAAGATGGCGAGTCCCGAGCAGATTGCCAGGCGGTGGTATATACATCATTCAGGTTGCGATCTGCCAATAAACCCAAAGAAGAAGAACCGCTCTCTTCCAGTGGCTAGCCGATGGTGCGCCGCGAGCGGGCCACTGGTGGAAAGCCGACAGAGATGCAAATTAACTGATGCAAATTAGATCCGGAGAAAAGCGGCAAAAGCTGGTGGCCCGCTGGCTGAACGACATTATAGACACCAGCGGCCCGCCTGCGACAAAACGCTGGCGGCGCACCATTGATTGCCTACTGGGTTGTTGCAGTACATGTACTTCGATTAGACAAAAAATAACATCCCGTGTTGAACGCATGATTCAAACAAAGGCAACACGGCACAACGCCAAAGGGTAAATGCATAATAACTAGGCTACATTCATAAACAACTATGTTAACAGATTTTACTCACCGATCTAAAAGTGGATCTTTCCCTTCCAAAAACATTTCTTCATCTGATGAGTCGAAGGTATGCTCACTCCCAGAGTCCAGACAATCAAGCACTTCGGAGTCACTTTCTCTGAAAATTTCCTCCAAAGCTTCTTGAACATGGATATCTCGCTTCTTGGACAAACTTTTTTCACCTTTGGGAGGCATCTTGTAAAAGTTTGAAAACAAAAACTCTTGTCTTGCAAACTGTATCTTGTGTAATCAATACCACTGTGCAACCGCTAGGCGTAAAGTTAGTAATCAGGAATCACAGAAATACCTTTACGCGCGACTGCAGCTTATATTCTGTGTTGATCAGAAGGATCAATACTATTTGACTGAACAGCCCTGCTCATTGGCTCTCTAACAAGATTATATTCAGATGACACATTCTGCCAGATCCATTGCATTAGGTAAAGCGGGTAGAGGAATTAGTCGACACATCTTTGAAAATCTATCTATAATCACTAGAATAGTGGTGTAGCCATTAGAAAGCAGCAGATCAGTCACAAAGTCCATGGCCACATGCGACCAGGGCCCGTTCGGTATAGGTAGAGGTAGTAGCTTACCAGCTGGTAGTTGACGAGGGGTTTTTGACGTAGCGCAGGTGGGACAAGACACCACATAGTCCACAATGTCCTCTTTCATCGACGCCCACCAATATTTTCGGGAGAGGAGTTGAAGGGTTCACGTAATTCCAGGGTGTCCCATACTGAGGGAGGTGTGGCACCAGAGTAAAAGCTGGGGTCGGAGTTTGGCTGGGACATAGGTTTTTCCATCTGGTGTCTCTGGAGGGGCTGGCTCTACAACAAGGGCATCATGAATGAGGTTATCCAGGTCCCATTGTATTGGTCTTACCAAGCAGGTAGGCGGCAGGATCGGTTCGGGAAACTCCGGTTTGGATGACGGGTCGAACTGGCGAGAGAGGGAGTCGGCTTTTGCGTTATTTTCCCCTGGAATATAAGATACAGAGAAGTTGAAGCGGTTAAAGAAGAGTGACCATCTAGCCTGGTGTGCGTTTAGTCTTTTGACGTTTTTCAGGTATTCCAAATTTCTGTGGTCCGTAAGGACCGTAAAAGGGTGTTGAGCTCTCTCAAGCCAATGGCGCCATTCTTCCAATGCCAGTTTGATGCCCAGGAGTTTACGGTTGCCCACATCATAATTACGTTCGGCTAAACTCAGTTTGCGCGAAAAGAAGGCGCAGGGGTGTAGCTTGGAGTCTTCTCCCGAGCGTTGCGACAGGACAGCCCCCACACCAACTTCAGAGGCGTCTACCTAAGGAAGATCTGGGTTGGGTTGTACCAAAACAGGTGCGGTGGTAAAACGTTTTGTGAGCGTCTGAAAGGCATTCAAGGTCTCCTTTGTCCAGGTAAATACAGGAGATCTGAGGTGCGATAATGTGTGTAGAGGGGCTGCTATGGAGCTAAAGTTACGGATGAATTTCCGATAATAATTGGCAAAACCAAGAAAGCGCTGGAGATCCTTCCCATTACGCGGGAGAGGCCATTTACCCACGGCATCTATTTTGGTTTTATCCATGCGTACCCCTCCTGGCGTCAGTACGAATCCCAAAAAGGAGACAGTGGGTCTATAAAATTCACTTTTCTCTGCTTTAACTTACAGGTGATTGTCTTGGAGACGTTGAAGGACTTGTTTGACGTGTTTGATGTGCTCGGACAAGGACGTGGAGTAAATAAGAATGTCGTCTATATATACAATTACGAATCGATCCAACATGTCGTGGAATATGGCATTCATGAAGGATTGAAATACGGCTGGCGCATTGGTGAGACCGTATGGCATGACCTTGTATTCGTAATGTCCATTGTGCGTAATGAACACAGTTTTCCATTTGTCCCCTTGTACGCACTACGGAGGTCCAGTTTGGTATATATAGATGCAGTCCCCACTTGTTCCAGAGCTGCAGAAATCAAAGGCAGGGGGTATCGGTGTTTAACTGTGACGTCGTTTAATCCACGTTAATCAATGCAGGGGCGGAGTCCTCCGTTCTTTTTCCCAACAAAGAAAAAACTGGAGGCAGCAGGAGATGTTGATGGCCTTATGGAGCCGTTTTTCAAAGCTTCCTTGATGTATGTAGCCATGGCCTGTTTTTCAGGCAGAGACAAGGGGTATATCCTTCCCTTAGGGTATGCTACATCTGGGAGTAGGTCGATAGCGCAGTCCCAGGGTCTGTGTGGAGGAAGGACGGATGCCTTCTCCTTGGAGAAGACTGTATGGTATTCGGTATATACAGCTGGTATGTAGGTTGGTGTAGTAGGATGGCATTCTTCCACAGGGGTGGCTCGACAGGGAATGTTTATACACGTCCTGTGATAGTTATTGCTCCAGGCGGTTAGTTCTCCTTTGGACCAGGATATCTCGGGTTCATGAGTGCATAACCATGGGTGTCCTAGGATGAGTTTCTCACGGGAAGATGCTAAAACCAATAACTGGATGCATTCAGAGTGGAATAATCCTACGTATAGGGTGATAGGGCTGGTTTGGTGGGTGATGTACCCATTACCAAGGGGTTGACCATCCAGGGCGTTAATCCTTAAAGGGAAAGGAAGAGCTATTAATTCAATGCCAAGTTGTTGTGCCAGTTCACAATCAATAAAATTGCCCGCTGCTCCAGAGTCAACTAAACCCTAGGTCCTGATATGAGTCCCACCCGCTGATAAGGTGACGGGTGAGTCCAATTGCTGTTTAATGTGAGTGATGGGTGGACTGGACCTTACCTGCCCCGTGGAGGGTGGAGTGGTTGCTCTCAGTCGAGACGGGTGTATAGGACAGGTGTTTAGTTGATGTTGTGTGCCTCCGCAATACAAACAAAGGTGCTCCCTGATGCGTCTATGTCGTTCCGTTGGTGATAGAGGGGAACGTCCCAGTTGCATAGGTTCAGGGTCTTGTACTGAGCTGTGTGCCATAGGAGGCAACAAGGCTAAGCGAGGAGACCTGTGGTGTGCTTTATCAGAAATGAGATGGTCAATGGAGATAGACATGGATATATACTGGGTAAGGTTTGTAAGGTCACCTCTACAGGCTAGTTCTGTCTGGAGTTCCCTAGATAATCCCCTTCTGTACACTGTGAGCAGAGCCGTGTCACTCCAACCGCTGCCAGCGGCCAGGGTTCGAAATTCCATGGCATAGTCCACTGCAGAGCGCTTCCCTTGCTTTATATCACACAGCTGATCTCCCACACTATGCCCTGTGGATGGATGATCGAATACTTCAGTGAATAACAGCAGAAAAGCCCGTTCTGAATTCAGTTCGGCTACATCCACAGCCCACAAAGCCGTAGCCCAATCTAAGGCTCTGCCAGTAAGTAAAGAAATCCTGAAGTCTACCTTGTGACGGTCGGTGAGAAACTGGGTTGGATGATGGTTGATGTACAGGGCGCACTGCCTCAAGAACCCCTTGCATTTGCCGGGGTTCCCATCATATTTTGTTAGACATTGCAATGTTAGGAGGAACAGAAGGCGGTACATGTGGTCCTGGTGACGGGAGAGGGGGCTGACGGAGAAGGTGGCATAACTCATCTAACCTCTCCTCCTGTTTCGTCAGGCGGGCATTCACCTCTGCCGGATCCATCCCGTAAACACATGGTGAGGTATTCTGTAACGATATAATGGGCGTAAGCAAAGCGTCGTCAAGAGAACAGGCAGGGGGATCGTAAGCCAGGCGAGGTAGTCAAGGTGGGCGAGAGTTCGGTACACTTTCGGGGAAGTCAGGGCAGGCACAGGTCGATACACGGGAGATCAGAATCACAGGAGTATGCAGGGCGAAGTCGATGGGGCAGACAGGTGTTGGTACACGGGAGCAGAACATACACTGGCAAAGGTACAGGGGAATTCCAAAGGCAGGTTAATAATCCAGAAGAATAGGTCACACAAAACGATCCACTTGATTAGAAAAGGCTCAGTACGTGCTATGAACAACAATACCTCACAATGAGCGAGATATCCGGGAATGGTTATATATACTGTCAGGTAGTAGCACAGGTGTCAGTAATCAGGTGATTTGGACCGGGCCATGGGGATGCGTTCAGGATGAGTGTGTTCATGTAGATTACCGATCTGAGATGTAGTGCAGAGAGGTGACGGTGGATGGGTAGCCGTAACAATATGCTATGCAAGCAATCGCTTGACAATATAAATACGACTGGTTGCTTGGCCATCCCCTTTATTTTAGTATCTGTTTTTACACAGCAAACAAACATCTTCAGCATGATGCTTTTTAATGCCTAATTGCCTATACTTGTAAAACTGCTTCAAATGCTGATACTGTGGTTTTGTTATTGTGTTTAATTTAATACTGTCCGTAGTGAGCCAGAGGATCAGTTTGGTTGCTAAATTAATCTAACTATTATAATGAAATACATATTTTAATATATATATTTGCCTTATTTTACTAGTATACACCTCTCTATAAAAATAAAAGATCACTTCAAAATCAAAGGTATCTATGGTTTTACTTCTAATACATGTGTTTTTGTAAAATGAAAATTTTCTTATTATTCCATAAACTACTGACAATATCTCCCTAATTTTAAAATCAAATATCATCAATCAGAGCATTTATTTACAGACATGGTCAAAATAACAATAAAAATGCACTTTTATCAGAACTCGAATAATGCAAAGAAAATACACAACACAATACTAATTGTAACAATAGTATTGGTTTGGTTTGGTTTGGTTTATTTACGGATATATAAAGACAAAAAATGATCCAAGGGATAACATGTAAAAGTGATAAGCACTTTTTTCCAACGTGGTCCCTGATTTTCCAACAAAGTACCATTGTACGTGGGAATGATTTAGAAGCTACACCGTGCATGCGGACCAGTTCAGATAGCATTACCTAAGGCAGAGAATAGAGAGATGATGACGACACACAAGCAATAAAGTTCAAGTAAGCAAGACTGTTTTAATAGTCCATTATGTATAGTCCAGATAGGGACGGAACATAATGAAACATGGTGACAGTGGTGTGCATGTTGAAAATTGTCAGAATTAACTAGGAAAAGTGAAAGTTTAGCTAGCTGACAGCGATGGAAGGGCTAAAACCCCCGGGAACTTTGGATTTGGACTCCAACAACTTGGCGACGTCATGGAAAAGTTGGAAGGAGGAGTTCACACTGTACATAGACCTTACCATGCCAGATGCTGAAGAGACGACAAAGTCAATTTATTCAACTATCTCATCAGAGGAACAGGCAGAGGACTTTGGGCAACTTTGTTGAGTGCTAGCCCTTCAGCGAGGAGCACAGTGCACTTAACAGTGTCACGGGACACTGGCAGTTAAAACATAAACACAGATTGTACACCTTAAACTTCCAAACTTACGCGACTCATTTTTCACAAGACCTACCTTAAGAGTAACTCCTGGATTGCTGTTCAAACACAACGTTACTTATAGAATCAATGACCGACAGCTCTCTCCAGTTAGGCAGTGCATTTATACTGAAAGCTTAACTAACTAACTACTGAACATAATCATTAATCAACAACAACAGATCTACAAGATTCCAGCCTAACCTAATCTAACCCCATCTTAGCAACTGCCCAACTGGAGTGTTCTTATTAAAATTACACAGGAGCATTTCTGAGTTGTGGACATTTGTTCTCTTCAACTGGAGGAGCTGTCATCTTAAAGGGACATAACCAGAATACATATCTTTAACGGAACTAAAACACCATGCAATGAACTAATAACACAAAAATAACTAATACTATTACATGAGTCCAGTTCTCAGTTCATGTGCGCCAGCCCACACTGGGCTGATCGTCACAATGAGTACTGCAACCCAAAGGTAAACAAGACTGTGGAAAGGTACTGATTCTTCACGAGAAACTAAGGATTGGATGAAAACGTGGACAGCTATGTAACAAGCTTGAAAATTATCGCTAGTAGTTGCAATTTTGGGGACATTAGAGATTCATTGTTTAGAGACTGACTTGTGTGTGGTACAAATAGCTCAGCAATGGGGGAGAGATTACTCAGAGAAGAGTAGCTTACTCTTGATACATGCCTGCACATTTGTAGAACTACAGAGCTGTCAAGAGATAATAGCAGAACACTGCAAGGATAGACATTGGAGAAGGTACATGCACTAAAACAGGCAGAAGAAAGACAATGGGATACTGTGCAGGTTTTGTGGTAGAACACATAAGAGGAATAATAAAAAATGCCCAGCTTTTGGAAAAAAGTATAAGAAGTGTGGGGAAAAAAATCATTTTGTAGCTCAGTGCAGATTGAGGCAAGAGAGCAGTAGGAAAACTAAGAAAGTGCATACAGTTACAGAGCAGACTAGTGACAGTGACACTTATGAGGATGTCAACTGTATAACTGAAGTAAATAGAGAGGATGAAGCTGTAAACCAGGTTAAAGGCAGCCCAGTTCTTGAGAGATGATGATGCCACACATGCAATAAAGTTCAAGTAAGCAAGACTGCTTCATGTATAGTCTGCTTTATACTGCTTTATGTATAGTCCATTATGTATAGTCCAGAGACAGAACATAATGAAACACTAATGTTACTAAATGTAGAAAGAGTACAGAAATCAATAATTGGTAGAATAATAATTGTATAATAAAGATAATTGGCTTTCATGCATCTTGGCATGCGCTCCAACAGTCATTTACATTGATGTTGGGTGACTGTATGCCACACCTGATGCAAAATCTTGCTTTGTTTGATGACTTGTGACCATCCATCTTGCTCTTCTCACATTCCAGAGGTATTCAGGGGAGTTGATTTAAGAATAATTTGCTGTGGTCTCTTTTCCAGAGCTGTATGTATATCATATGTGCCGTTTTGGAAAGCATTTGTATCCGTTGGCTGGGCCCTAGAGACCTAAAGTACCTAATCACCAAGTCACAAGCACTATTGCAATTTTAGGAATTATTTTGAAATTTGCATTTAGTCTTGTTGCAAGTCATTGGTCTGAACATGCCTTAGATTAATAGAATGAATGACTAGAATAGATTAAATAATATTTAATTGCAATTTAGTAAATATTGTGTTTATAACTTATTTATTTATTCATTAACTTATTTATTTATTCATTTCATACCTA
Organism: Umbra pygmaea; assembly: GCA_016801145.1. NCBI lineage: Eukaryota > Metazoa > Chordata > Actinopteri > Esociformes > Umbridae > Umbra > Umbra pygmaea. The sequence goes on along the minus strand of JACXGM010020817.1, from coordinate 9,017 downwards.
CACTCAATATGTTGTGTCTCCTTCATTGTTTACATTCTTAGCACACCTGCTAACACACTAGTATTTGTTTAGTGTTTATAATAGTAAAAACAAAGTGTTATTTTCCCTGGCCCTGGCAATTCTTTCCATTTTGAGATCGCACCTAGGGTGCCAGAGTGGCCAGAAACGCCCCTGTGCGGAAGGCTATAGGTCGTCAAAGAGACGTAGTGGTCCCTTAGATTTGTTGTGTTCGATTAGTTGTTGATATCCCTCAATTAATGCATACTTGAGGCACCGATGAGACTCTGTGGGATGGTCAATTGAGTGATGGCACCCTTTGGGTTGTTAAGTGGCGCCCTTCTTAGGTGTTTCGCTGATAGCCCCACAACACCTACAGTGGGTTCAGCAGTGAATCCCAGCGTCCCAGGTTCATTCCCTAGATGCCATCAACTCATTTGAAGGCCCAGGCGGAGTCTTTTCTTTTTATCTACAGCCACTGGCTCCACTTTTCAGCAGCCCTGGAGAGGTCTTTGACTGCCTGCCGATGGGCCTTGCCTCGCACTCCCATCTCCCTGAGTAGCCTGGATGTTTAGGTGGCTATGAACCCTCTGCAACCTACTTCCACTGGGCGTACATTCGCATTCAAGCCTTGTTGTTGCGCATTGGCTGCAAGTTCAGCATACCATAGCCTTTTCTGTTTGTAGGCCTCCTCCACTGCACCCTTCCAGGGCATGGTGAGCTCGATGATGTAGACAAAGCTTGAGCGAGGCTGACCACAGAACAAGGTCTGGTGACAGTTTGGTAGCTGCGATCTCAGTAGGAAGCAGAGTTTCTTGTCCAAGTCTCCCAGCCGCTTCCAGTTCCATGCTCTGCCCAGCTGCCCAGTGTCTGGACTTATGGCAGTGAGGCCTGGCTTGACCCTCGCCCTCCCGAACAAATGGTTTTGGCTGCCACCGGGATGACAGGGGAGGAAGGGCAAGTCCTTCAACTTTCCAGCACTGCTGCAAAACACTTTAAAACCTGGTTGTGCCACCAGGTCTAACAGCCTTGGGTAAGGCTGGTCTTGCTTACCCCTAAAATGTGCTTCAGTGTTGATGGACTTGAACATAGAGGACACATGGGGTCTTCGGCATACCACAGGCTTAGGTTTGCGGGGGAAGCCAGGACATCATAGGCAGCCCTGATTATAAAGCTTGCCCTGAATGCCTCCATCTCCCACAGCTCCTTCCAGGAAATCTTCCTCTTTTCCAGTCCATTCCATACCATCCACTGCCCTTGCTTTGCCTGTGCCACAGCTTGGGCGCACCTTCCTGCTTATCTCGACGTACATCCTGGACCCCCAACTTGCGTCTCTGAGATGTAGAAGCCTTGCTCCATGTAGGTGTACTGGCCACAAGGCCACGACCACTTCTCCCCTCCTGCACTCGGCCTACAATGGCCTTGTGTCTGTTGCGTCCAATGAGGTCCACTTCCTCCTGGTGGCCAGGATCGGGTCAGCTTGGGCCACAAATGGATCGCTCCAATCCAGTAGCATCATCTCCCGTCTGACTTTGCCACACTTTTACTCCTCTGCCAGACTGGAAATGGGCAGGTGTAACATCCCTTTGCCGTAAAGCTCAATGCTGCTGAGGCACCTGGGAAGGCCAAGCCACTTCCTTACATATGAGCTGACCAGTCTCTCCAGCATTTCCACCTTTGTCAGCGGGACTTCATAGAGGTTTAGCGGCCACAAGAGACGTGGAAGTAGTCCATACTGCATGCACCATAGCTTTAGCTTACCAGGAAGCAAGGTTCTGTTGACGCGTCCAGGCCGCTGGCTACCTCCTTCCTGAGCTGTTACACACATCCACACAATACACATTGCATTTGATAGATATCCATATACTGAACAATTTTTGCCTCAAGAACCACTGCTGTCAAATTGTTCATTAAATACTTCCAATAATGTTAAAAAACTACTTTTGTGAACTACTCCTAGGTTTTTCACCTGATCAGAACCAAACCAGTGCAGTAAAATTCTCTGGACTCTCTAGATCAATAATTATCAAAAAAAGTTCACTTCACCCTTTGGGTAGCTATAACAGGATCATTTAGAAAATTGGTATGGCACAAAATTCTAAGCAAAAACTCAGAACTTTTGGTGACCATATGTGACATAACATTCTAAACAAGCATGCAAAATTGTATGAAGATCTGACCATAGGTGGCACTATAACTGTTGAAAAGCTTTGAAACCCATACATTTCCTTAGTAAATTACCTTATGTGCTTAAAGGCCTTAAATGATTGAACCCTGAGAAATGCTGCTCACAGCTTAAATGTTTTTGTTCTCATTATTATTCTTCTCAGCTAAAAGTCTTTGCACAGCCAAAAACATCAAGCCTAGAAACTCCAAACTTGGCAGGCTGATTGTAAATGTCTCCCGCTACTCAGGCACAAGTAATGACACTCATTGAATATAAGGTGGCGCTATAATAACCACATTTACCTTTTTGTGATTGTCTCGACAACGGCTTGGCTTAAAGTTGATCTGATTTCATCATTATAATCTGTGAAGGCTTCTGTATCTTTGTTCCAATGGTTATCTGCTGTTAAAATGTACATATTTCCCACCATTTGTGAAAAAATACAACGTTAAATTAGAACAAACTAGTCCGAGGCCACTCATCCTATACTCATGAAACTTGCTATATATTATCTACAGACTGTGCTAACAAAAACTTGTTCAAGGAATTTCGATGTAGATCTGTTCGGATTTTATGAGCCAATGAAATTGTCTTAAAAGGCTTGAATACAGTTAATGTCCTATTTCTCGCAAAGCATTGTCTGATCTTCACAAGACTTTATATGGGTGATCTCTATGTCGTTCTGTGGATGATCACAAATTTTCCAAAAAATATGTCTTTTAGAGGGTGCAATAACTAAAAAAATGCCTTATATTTCAGTGACACATTTTCTGAAAAAGTTCAAACCTGATACGATATCTCATAGAGTTATTTTCTAACATTTCTTTACAAAATTGCTGTAATAACTTAATTAATGTGGTTGTAGCAGCCAATCACAATTTCACAACTCTAGCCTTCTCTGGGCCCTATTTTATTGATCTGAAACGCAAGTATCAAACGCGTAACGCAAGTTACATTGTGGGAGGGTCCCGGGCGCTGTTACTATTTTACCGGCGGGATAAATGATTCTTGGCGGATTGCTATTATAATGGCAATTTGCTATTGATTTTCCTTTTTACAAATTGTAAATGTAGAAATGTCACAAGACATAGCCTACTTTCCGATGTTTTGGACTCACTCTCACTGAATCACGAGGTTATGAATGCATGGTAATATTTTTGCAATGTAGTCTAACATTAGAACGAGATATACTCTTCTTTCAAATAAGCTTTCCTCTCCCATTCTGCATTTCTGGGCATTTAAGTTAAGTGCCAACGGCACATGCATTTCAACATCACGTCTCCTGAAGTCCTCTAATATTTTCTAATTAATGTCATCAACACATCCATGATTCATGGAAATGTTGCATAAAACCCAACAAGCCACAAAGAATGCTACAACTTGAGTAGTGTAGTACCTGTTCTATCCAAACACCTGACGCATATTTTCAGTGTGCCAAATGTTCGTTTAATTAGGCTATTATACTGCGTGTTTGTGTGTGTTTTTGATTAAACAGCATTTGATGTACTTGTGTCATCATTAACCATGTCTTTAATAGATAGCCGTTGTCCCCTTCACAGCCACCCATCCAAGGGGGATTCGCCGCAAAGATGGCAGACTTTGCCATAAATGAGCCATGGCTTGAGCCAGGGTAATTCATGGGCGATTTTACTATTAGCAACGGAAATCACTTGTATGTTGATCGCATGGGTTCCCTTGCGGTTGATGTACAGTGCGAATAATTCATTCTGAATAATTTGGGTATAATGTGTACACTAGATATGTATGTTTATTTTTTCACATCTTCGGACACCACAATGATTTTCCTAGCGTGGTATATTTTTCCTTCTAATTATGTATGTAATGCAATAATGGGAACTTCTACATTTGTGTAGATGAGAGGAGTAAAGTGTATGCACGTTGTGAACACGCTACACAATGGCCAAGCATGCGCCCCTTAAAATAGCATCTGAATAATACGCCACTGACTTTAAACCAGGTGTTTCCTGGTCAGTCGCGGAATTGTTTTCAGGAACTGCAAGATAGCACCAGGGAACGTTTGCGCCGGAACACGCCTCTTCTTTTCGCTGAACCGCCCAACGAATGCAAGTTCATTCCCTAATTTACCGACGCGCGTTTGTGGAGAGAAAAGTCCCATATGCGTTGGGTGCAAGATAGGAATGATACATGCGTTTGTGTAAAAAGTCAATTGCGCCGGGTGTAAGATAGGGCCCCATATGTCAGGTGTAAGAGCGCAGCTGTTTTCTGTTACCTCATTAGGTGGATATATAAGCCTGAGATTCTGTCTACACAGTGTCGAGTATTGTTTTGTTGTGCTGTATCTGGACCTACTCTGAGATTGCCTAGTGTTGTTTAATAATCTGTTTATATACGTGTTCGCTGGAAAGGAATGATTAAATCCTAGCATTCTACATCTGTCTCCTGCTACCATTATTCAGCGTGACAGAATACTCAAACTAAAAAAATCAATGGAGACAGCAGAAAAGGGAGCATTATCCGAGGCTCTGTCAGAACATGACAGACTGCTTCAGCAACCATCTGCTTGTGATCCTCTGCACGGCTATGGACAATGTCCTCCTATAGTTGAAGCAGCTGAATATCGCTAGGCCCCAGCCCTCTTCCTGTAGGGAGTCCGAGGCTCCTCCACCCCCTAAGATCTGTTCCTCTGCGGGCCTGGAAATCTCACTCCCGGAACGTTACGACAGAAACCCGGACCGCTGCCGCAGCTTCCTTTTACAGTGTGATCTGTACTTTGCGCACAAAGCTGGGCTCCGTGCGTCTGGGAGAGCCAAGATAGCCACTGTCATCTCAGTGTTGACAGGTAAGGCTTTAGAGTAGGCTACCGCTCTATGGGAGAGGGATGGTCCGGAGACGGAAATATGTAAGGACTTCACCGACCTCTTCAGAACTGTTTTCAACCACCCACCCATCGGCAGAGAATGAGGGGAACATCTTCTCCATATTTGCCAGGGAAACCGGACCGCAGCAGACTATGTTTTGGAGTTCCGGACCTTGGCCTCAGCCAGTAACTGGAACGAACCAGCCCTGCTTTCGCAATTCCGAAATGGATTACGGAAGGAGGTTAAATTCGAGTTGGCTTGCCAGGATGAGGACACTTCTCTGGACCAGCTCATCAGGAAGGCCATCAGACTAGACCGTCTACTGAGAGCCTGGAGACCCACACCTGTGCGCCGATCGTCTCCTCCAGCTTGATCCCGAGGGGAGGAACCTATGGAGATCGATTCTACACGTCTCAGCCCGGCAGAAAAGAACAGACGATTCAGACAGGGGTTATGCCTATATTGTGGGGAGGAGGGGCACATCCTGGCAGTGTGCCCAAACCTCCAGGGAGCTAGACGTCGATCGTAGAGGCCACCACCTGCGTCCCCAAAGGTAGGAAACAGTGGTTTTAAACCCCTTACATCTACGGAGGTGCTAACATTGAGGGTGGTGTTCATAGGATACCCCGCTATTAACCCTCTTCCAGCCCTTCTCGACTCAGGCGCAGCAGGGAACTTCATCGATGAGAACCTGGTGGACACATGGAACATTCCAGTAGTGTGCCTGGAGAAGCCCATTCTGGTCCTGGCTGTGGATAGTCACCCTATAGGGAGGGGTAAGGTCTTCAAAGAAACTATGCCGCTAGTAGTGTCCATTGGAGATCACGTGGAATGCCATGCTTTCCTGATAATCGTATCCCCGGTGCACCCGGTTGTGTTGGAATTGCCGTGGCTCAAGTCGCATGATCCCATAATATCTTAGAGAGAGGGGAAGATTATGAACTGGTCTGTTGGTTGTCAGAAGGAATGTGTCCCAATGTCAATATTCACAACCTCTGTGGAAAGCCTACGTAATGATTGTGATGTCTCAACAGTTGTTCCCTCTGAATACCAGGACATGAGGGAAGCATTCTCCAGAACCAGAGCTACCCGTCTCCCTCCCCACCGCCCCAGGAATCAACCAACTACCAGGCGCTTCCCTGCCACGGAGCCATGTCTATCCACTGTCATATGCGGGGACAGAGGTTATGGAAACCTATGTTAAGGAGTCCCTCGCTCAAGGTTTCATTCGCCCATCAACCTCTCCTGTCTCCTCGAGCTTCTTCTTCATGAAAAAGAAGGACGAGGGTCTACAGCCCTGTATTGATTACCGCCCCTTAAATAAAGTCAATGTTAAATACAGGTACCCCTTACCGATCATACATACAACAGTGGAGCGATTGAAAGGGGTGAAGTATTTTACGAAGCTAGATCTGAGAAGCTCATACAATTTGGTACGTATTAAACGGTCCCTCCCTTTTTCAAGCATTTTTCAGTGAGGTATTCCGTGATCTTCTCTGTCGTTATGTTCTGGTTGATATAGACAACATCTTAATATACTCACCCACCTACGATCAGCATGTCCAGCACGTCAGAGAGGTGTCGACCAGGTTACTACAGCATAAGCTATATGCCAAAGCAGAGAAATGTTGATTCCATCGACCTTCTGTTTCTTTCCTAGGATTAGATTACGCACACGGGATTGGAGATGGAGGTGGACAAGGTCGATGCAGTATGAACCTGGCTTGTTCCTACCACCGTAAAAGATTTCAATAGGTTCCTGGGGTTTGCAAATTATTACAGACGATTCATCCGTGCGTTCATCACAGTGGCTGCGCCACTCACCTCCCTGTTACTGGGGACCAGGTCTGGGCTTTTACCCGCGACATGAAGCTGCGCACCCCGTGTAGGAAGCTATCTCCCCGCTACTCCGGTCCCTTCCCAATAGTGCATCAGATTATCAAGGTATCTTATAGACTTGCCTTGCCTGCTCATATGAAGCTTTCACCGATGTTTCATGTGTCCCTCCTCAGGCCGACGGTCCGAGGCCCCTTGGACTCTGACGTTAGGGACAATGCCCCGCCGCCCCCACTTGATGTGGACGGAGACCCGGCTTATGTGGTACGGGCTCTTTTGGACTCCAGGCGATGTAACGGTCGGTTGCAGTAGTTGATCGACTGGCAGGGATTTGGACCGGAGGAGCAGAGCTGGGTCCCGGCACATGACGTCCTGGACCCTACCCTGTGCCATAAATTTCATCGGCTGCATCCCGACCATCCTGGCCCTCGTCGTCGGGGTCGTCCTCGATCCCGTCGCACATCAGCGGCTAGAGCCGCTTCTTTGAGAGGGGGTTGAGTCAACCCCCACCCGACTGCCCCACATTTCCAGCACTCACAATCACCGGAGCTTTAGTCCTCTAGCCTTCTCTATGTTTTAAATTATGCACTCAGGTGTTAGAGGAGCGCAGCTGTTTTCTATTAGCTCATTAGCAGGATATATATGCCTGAGTTTCTGTCTACACAATGTCAAGTATTGTTTTGTTGTGCTGTATCTGGACCTACTCTGAGATTGCCTAGTGTTGTTTAATATTCTGTTTATATACGTGTTCGCTGGAAAGGAATTATTAAATCCTAGCATTCTGCATGTCTCCTGCTACCGTTATTCAGCGTGACAACAACACTGTTCCATTTAGCTCAAATGAAACTGTCTATGTTTGGAATTTAAAGAATCATTGCTAAAACAGATGTCTGCAAACTGTCCATGATATTTAGCTAGCTGATGATAAAACAAAACCGGAAGAACGCCAGAATTCAGCACCCGTGTAAGAAGTCGAATATAGCAGACAGTGAATAGTAAACCAAGCATAGGCATACAAAAACCCCAAATGCAACGGCCAGAGGTGGGTAGAATAGCCAAAATCTGTACTCAAGTAAATGTACAAGTAATTATGGAAATATTTACTCAAGTAAAAGTAAAAAGTAGCAACCGTAAAAGTTACTTGAGTAAGAGTAGTTAGTTACCAGTTACCCTGAATTTCAGACTACTTGGAGAGCTTTCACATAACTCTCCTTGAAAGTTTAATTGTTCTGCTTACAATCTTTGCTTTCAGGTCATTTGAGAGTTGTTTTGAGGCCCCCATGTTGCCACTCTTCAGAGAGTTAAAGAGAACAATTTGCAATTGGCTACCTTAAATGATTGGATGCACCCAAATTTATTCACCTGTCTATTTTTGTTTTGATGCATATTGCACATTTTCTGTTAATCCAATGAAAAGAGTTTAAATAAAGAGTTAATTTGCAAAAAATAAACATTTTTATCAAGATCCTATGTTTAGGTAAATTAACTTTTATATCATTAATGAATGGTGTGCTGGACTAACCAGGGCCCGGTTCCCCGATAACGTTCACTCTTAGCCCGCTAAGAAGACTCTAAAAGATATATCTTACAGAAGTTGTTTACGTTCGTAAGTGTGTTCCCCGAAGTCTCCCTTAGAAGCTTCTTATCACGTCGCACTTAAGCTGCCTCTTAAGTGCGACATTACAAGGCGCTGTCCCAAGGGAAGGTGCTGAATGTGTTGTCATCGATTGCTCAGCAATCAATTTTTCAGTTCACGCGAGGTGCAATACGGTGTTAAGAAAGACAACACGTAATGTGTAAATGAAACATTCCTCAAAATATTCCAGTAACATTTATTTTAGCATAGTTGAAGTTATCAGTAAAATATAGACTACTAGCCTAATTAAATTATAAAATTGTCAGTAATGTGTTCATATGAGATGTTGTTACTGGTAGACGAACCGGGGATCCCTCGCTGACCATCCACTCTCCTCATCCCGTTGTCCCGCTTCTTGACGTGGGTTTAACGGCTTCTAAAAATGATGTAATACACTTTTTTTTTTGATTTACAGTTCCTAATCTGATTTTGGTATGGGATTTTCTTTATAGTTGCTGAGCAACAGTCACACCAGTGACCGTGTCTGTGTGTGTTTGTACCGGCATTTTCATTAAAAATACTTGATCATCAACAAGATTGT